>VDFB02075321.1:150449419-150471546 GCA_007258455.2 Sequoia sempervirens
TTAAATTACACAATTCTATACACTTTCCTATTACATTTTTAAACCACATCTCTTTTAGGCATTTTGTTAAATTTAACAATTGACTTTCTTTGTGTATGCTTCCAAAGCTTTCATTGAGGTATTTTGTCAAACAGTTATACAAACCAATTGATTGCCTTGTCTATGCTACCAAATTTTCCATACATGTCTCTAAAAAATTGGAATATACTCCTAATGAGGTAGGGGGAGGCCTGCAACATACAAACACACAACTCTAATCTACAAACAAATTTACAATTTACAATTTCATCATGACCTCTTCTTTCAACAAATTCACATTGTTTAGGTTGTAGCATATCAAAGTCACTCAATCGGGTATAATTCCCCACACAACCTTCTCACTTCTCAGCAGACCCCCAAATCCAAAAACAATCTTTTCTTAGGTCTCAAAACAAAAGATTTTCTAGGTTTTAGGACCTTGCATGCTCAAATAAGTTTCCAATACAAAAACCCTCAATTTTCTCATAAATATCTAGGGTTTTCTATATTTCACAACTCCAAGGCCTTCCAAGCCTCACCAAAGCATCAAACAAAATGAACCTTCACTAGGCCTTTAGCCTCATTAGATCTCAAAAACACCACTTTGGTTCCTCCTTTTCATGCCAAAAACTCACATTCTCAGCCCAAGATAAAATCACCAGCCCTATAGATGCCTTACCACTATTAAAAGAAACATGAAACTTGAAAACAACATATTACAGGCCTTTCCTCCAAATCACAGGTCACCATAGTAGGAGGAAAGGCTCCATCTTTAAATTAAAGTAAAACTCATACCCTGCTGGTCTGTGCAGGCTGATCATGAAGAATGGAGTTTTTTGTTCACCGAAAAAACCAAAGGAGTCTCAAAATAGATTGAATTCCAAGTTAAGACCTACCACCATAGTGATTTATGAATTTCTAATCATGGGAGGCCTGTACTGGGCCGTACACAGGAAAAAGAAACTGAAAACACAAAAAAAAAACTTGAAACTCCACAGTTTAGGCGTTGAGTAGAGCACCAAATCCTTAAAAGCAATTCATTGAACCCTTTATTCAAGCTTGTATGATGTTTTTATACATTTTCAAATTAGGAGTCCCAACTTCCTTCAACGCCCATAACCACCCTTGAACCACCAAACCTTCATTAAGCCTAAAAGTACTAGTATTAGCAATGGTTTGCTTAATAAGCTTCATTATGCAATTTTTTGTTCTACAGACCTAGGACCATTTAGACACCCTTATTTTACCCATTACAGAGCCTTTCAACATATCCAACAATCACCAATGCTTGTTTTGTACCAAATTGCACAAATTATCAAGTTTTCTATGCTTTTAAGGGCCCAAATTAGCCCACTTTTACAAAGGGACCACCTTAAAAAATTGTCCAAATCTCCTGAAACCTTGGGGAAGCACTTTATATCTATCAAAACTTCAAATTATAGCATTATATTGCAGAGATTCAATCATTTACCACCCAAACCATAAAACCCTCTCCCTAGGCTTAGAAACTATATGTTTTATTGAAAGTGGCACTTGGCAAACACTCCAAAACTTGAAAACTGTTGAAACAAGCCTAATATACCTTGCTCATGCTCAATCTAACATAAAATAATGCTTCCCAACTCAGAAACTCAATTTCAATCACCAAAAGCTCAATTTTGTTAAGGAAAACTAACATTTGAAAGAGGTGACCATTGGTCTCCCTCTTTAATAGACTTTTACAACCCTTCACTACTAGTTAATTTGACTTGAATTAGCACTTTTTGCATAGGTAAAATTATTCATCATGCCAAAGAAATGAACTATTAAAAGGAAAAAACTAACAGATGATCAGCTCCAAGCCTTCAAAGTTAAACAAAAAAATGGATGAGGGAATATCGTGAAAAGAAAAAATTGGGAACGATTGCCGAAAACAAGCTAGTTGAAGAGGAACCTCAACCATCAAAAAGAGAAAAGAAATTGGCAACACAAAGGGCATGAATGCAAAAGAGTTGTGCTAGGGGAGATGCAGATACTGTAGTTGGAGACACACCCTCTACCACAATTGAATACGAAGGGACACCATTAAGCACAAGTGAATATGGAGGGACACCTTCTACCACAAGTGAGTATGGTTGGACACCATCCACCACATCTGAAGTTGAGAGTACATCATCACTCGGATTTGACGAACAAGGTATGCCATCATCCCCACGTGAACCTCAAGGTATGTATTCTATTCCACCCTCGGTCGAAGGTATGCAATCTAGCCCACCTCAATTAAATATTGATGAAATTGCTAATGTTGAGAGGTATGTACCTAAGAGAACACCACCTAGAATTTTGCATAGAAAGCCAAAGTTTTTGATTAATATTGATGAGGATATTTTGCAGCACATGGAAGGTAAGATTCTAGAATGCACTTGTAGAAGATATGCTGATAAGATTTGGTAAATGTTCTTTGAAAGGGTAAATGAGACAGGAAGATGTCAACTATTTTTTCAAATGATGCGGGGTTTAAAGTACAAAAACATCATGAAGACTCTTGGGTTGAGAACATTGAATGCATCAAGTGAAAACACTATTGTGAAGAATCTAATGGATGCTTATGAGAGTGTGGGTAAGACCTCATGCTCAAAGGCTAGTAATGTCACCCGACGTGTCATTACATCGACTTTGGTAAGCTATCAAACAAAGAGATCTCGTCTCATTAAAAAGACAAGTGAACAAATGGGAATTAGTAGAATTTTTTTTATCAAAAGCCGTTAAAGGTGGCAAAGAATTGAGGGCACCAATTCAAATGAATTATGGGCATTCTCAGGAAGACTGCCACATAAAGATAAAAAAGTTGTTGAATCATTCTCGGGTAGACTACATATTGAATTTGCTAACCATTATGATGTTTATCATTCTATATGTTTAGATTTGCATACTAACAATGTTTTGCAGGATTGTGGCATAGAAGCCCCACCAAAATCTTCAAGAGAGTTCTTATCAAAAATTTGATGTCAAATAGAGGATGGCCAAATATTCTACAGGACAACATGCTTGGATGGTTCATGTGAGCATTGCGGTGGCTTGCAACGAATGCCAATATGTCAACATATGGAAAGCACATATGAGGTGGGACATAAACTAGTAGATTTCAGGAAGTATAAAATAGTGGCATATGCTACAAAAGATGGGTCTCAAGCAAAAAGGTGTGATTTGGTTATTGAGAAGATTCCAGTGTATCAGTTTATGTTGATGTTTCATGATATTATAGTTTATGACTATGCAAGGCATACCAATAGAGCCTAATGGCTGGACACACAATTCAAGCTATGCAAGGACACCTGGTCGATTCCACAAAAGGATATAAAAGTCATGGAAAATCCTGACCTGGGAATTGGACATTCCAATAGGTGACTAACATCTTCTTATGGTCATTCATTTACATTGTCAAACCAGGGAACATATACTTGAAATGGAGCGGCACTGTATGTGCACTAAGAACTAGTTTCAGTCACAATTTACCAGAAATAAATGCTTGGAAGGAATTCTACTTATGCTGTAGGAATGTAATGTAAAGTCTTCTTAACTTAAGCATAACTTAATCAAAGCAGAAATCATGACAACTATTACTAAGAAACAAACTATGAACTGGCCTTATGCTACAGGAACAAACACAGGGATGGATTCCCGATGCTGCAGGAACAATATAAGACTGAGTTTGTGCTGAAACCTTCAAGAATGAAATCTAACTTATAATCAACAGAGATAAATAACTAACTACAGATACTCACTAAGTGGGCCCCTTAGCAAGCATCAACCAGTTTATGCAAGAATTGAACTCAAAACTTCATCAGCTTTTATTCATAAACTTGGAATCATATACATTGATTGTTCTTCTTGTAAGAAAACTAACACAAAACACTGTTTCTCATTATAATACTAACTTTACACACTCGTTGCTCACTCATGCAGGAGGAACACTTATTTATATTAGAAAAGCAACTAACTACCTAACTCTAACAGAGAAAGACGTGGACATAAATGCATCCTAAAACCAAGGAACAAACTTCTCATAAATGAAGGCATATATGTTCAACATGATTCAAAGAGAATTTAGTATTCCACTCTTCCTATATTAATGATCATTTATATTTCCTCCCAACAACTTGGTCAGAGAGTCTTTGCTAGAACAACTTCCTCGATGCCGTACTGGAAATGGAATTTACTGCAGGGCAGAGATCTGTTGCGCTTTGACTCGTTCATGCTTCCTTCAACAACCTACGATGCACATGGCGACAGAAGCAAAAGAAAGCACGCAAGGAAAATAGCATGATACACATTCATTAATCACATATTAAATCCATTTCATTATCCAAAAACCACATGCATTATATCAGTCATTCGGGAGGTCAAATAGGGTAATTAATACAGACACATAGAGATGTTAAGCTGTAGGAATATAGGAATGTGTTGCAACAGGATACTAGCCAATTTTAGATAAAAAGTCTTTAATCAAAGAGTTAAAACAACCATCAACAATAAGAGTAAGGGCATTAAAAATACATCATAATATTCAAATTATGAGCATATTTCGAGCTCATCATTTTCCCCCTACTTATCCTAATGATGGTCCTCCAGCATTAAGCTTTCTAGTTGTTTCTCTGAAATCAGTAGGAGTAGTATGGCCCTGTAATGAAGTTCCAAATTTGTAGTAGAAACCTCTGAAACTTTTCCATCTCTCATACCTGCGGGTTTCTGCATCCTCATTAACATCTGTACCCCAATAAGGGTAAAGTGGCCACATCAAAACCGGAGGTCAAAATGTTAATGGTAACCATAACTCAAACCTTCTCTGGAGACCAAGTTGCATATACTTCTCTATCCTTCTAATGGCCGCCTTAAAGTTCAGAGGGCTATGAGGCTCAGATTTCCTCAGACCAATAGTCAATTTTTCCCATCTTGTTTCAATTCTGGAAGATGAAAGCTTCCAAAAAAAAAATGTTTGGTCTTTGAACTCATCATACACCTGCTTCCTGATATCAAATATTTTCATTCTTTCTATCTGATCATTGAATCCATACACAACAGTAAGCCAAGTTCTTAGAATTATGTGGGGATCTGAGCTTTCAGGTCGCAATGGAATAGGTTCATTCCTTTCAGCCTCTTCATAAGCCTCTAATTGTCTTCCATAGTTAGTTTCATTGGCCGCCCAAGACACGAGTGACCTCAGATGAATGTCACCAATGTAGAGAAGTGGATTCCACTTTGTTTCAGAGGGAATTAGCAAACCATGCAAATAAAACTCACATAAAGATTTTTTCAGCCAACTGGGTGCTACTTGATATGCATCATAAAATTCCTTAGCTGTGTGAATGACAGGGTCTAAATTTCTTGAAATTCTCATCAATTGAAACCAAATAAATTGCTCTTTAAGGCACATAGCATATACCCTAGGTGGTGGTCTACATTCCATAATTTTACCAGTTATCTTCACCATTTCATCCATTTTCTCTTTCATTTCTTGAATTTCCTATTTTTGTCTTTCAATTTCCCTTTTCAATTTCTTCTTTTCTTCTTCCCAAAGACTTTGTTGAATTTCAGTTATAACTAAATGACAGAAACTCAAAGTTTGAAATGTAACAGGCCTCCATGTAGTCCTAAGATATTCCAAATATTCAATCAATAATGTCCTTTTATAAACAACCAATTCTCGACAAGTTTAAGGGGGTAATGGGGTTTCATTGGACACTTCAAATTGTTCAAGTTTTTCTTCCTCTTGCTGTAGGATGGAATTCTGTTGCTGCTCAGGAGGAAATTGTGTTTCTTCTGAAACTTGCCTAACTACTTCAGCCAAGCCATCAAGACTTGGCATCCCCCTTTCATTACCACTACAATGTTGTGCTTCCTCAACTTCCATTGTCTCAGTTTGCACTTCCCCAGGAATAACAGATGGAATTTGTGGAACATTCTCAAATACATTCTGAAAAACATCATGACTGAATTCTTCAGATTCCTCAGGAATTACTATAATTTTAGGTTGAACGAAGGTTTAGGTAACTTTACACGGTTTCCTTGATGAAACTCTTTTTGTCAATGTTTCTAAAGTAACAGTTGCAGGAGACACTTTCATGGCTTTCCTCTTTCTAACCTGCCTAGAGGATTTAGACTCAGTAGGAGAAGATGATAGTGAAACAGCAGTGGCAACAGGCGTTGCTGCAAGAGAAACTACTACAGGGGAAGATATTGCAGGAAAGAGTGGAGTAGAACATTTTCGCTTTTGAACATGAGGGTCAGATTCTAGGGTTTGTTCTGCCCTAGATGATTCTCCTACCTTCATTTTCCCTTTTTCTTTTCTACCAGCAGACTTGGTTTGTACTTGGGTTGAGGGCTCTGGTGTGGAGGCTATAGGACTAAGTGCTACAGGAGTAGATGATTCTTGCTCTGCTTCCCTACTTGTAGATTCTACTCTCTTTTTCTTTTTCTTGTGTTGTGCAGGGAGTGCTCTAGGAGGCTCTGGAGGTTGCAGACCCTTCTAGGCAACAAATTCTTGCCAAGAAAGGGGTGATACATCCCTCAGGGAATGCTTGATCAAGAATTTAATGAGGGCATGATGGGCGATAGAGTTGTCCCTATCCCTCTGGGTTTCATGGGCACATTGTTTTAAAAGGTTTAACAACAAATTTGGAACATTGACAGCTAAACCGTGCCTCATATGACTCAATAGTTTAAAATGATAGGAATGCAAATAGGAAAAACGTCCGTCACAAGTCAAGTACCTGATTATGAAGGTGGCATATTCCAAGTATGGAGGAGGCAGTGACACCCATTTGCACCCTTGTTTAGAAACCTCCAAGGGTCCATCTGTTGGTATTGTGAATTTTGCCCTACCAGAGACAACATCTCTCCCTGAAGAAAAAATTTCTCCTACCACTGGAAGCCCAGTTACTTCTACAATCCACTCTTCTGTAATGGCTATTGTTAAACCCCACACTGTAGCTTCTCCCTCTGAAAGAGTTCTCAAAAACTCACCTGCAGCTTCCTCATTATAGGAATCTATCATCAGAAAATAATTCAGCCAACTGTAATTGCTGAATGCCTAAACTGCTTGAGGATTTTACGTCAAGGGTTCATGAGCTGTAGGCTCATGTCTTACTAACTAGCCACCCATATTCACAAATTATCCCTACTGAGATTCCTGAAACTCAAACTTCTTTTGAAAATTCAAAAAACTTCTTCTACCCTGCCGTCACTTTTCTTTACTTTTCCAATAATGACCCAAAGGATAATTGCATGAAATAATTGTTAAAAACTACTCAAATCAAGCAGTTAATTGTTGTTTAGGATGAAAGCACACAGTCGTATTTGGTAAGTACAAGAAAATAAAAATGTCTTAAAAGTTGTGACAGTGGCATAAGAAAAAGTTGAAATGGATTATCCCCGCCCCCTACTAAAAATTTGGCATGTGTCCACGCATGTGCGAAAGGATAGGTGAAGAATCAAGCTATGATGACTGATATGTACATAGCAATTAATGAATAAATGGAATAAATAAATGATGTGACAATAAAAGATATCACGTACATTGTAATAAGTGCTTGTACATGCTGGGAAAGATCACAACTCAACATGAAATGATGGCTGTAATTGAAACCATAAATGAGGGTGGTACGGTAGGACAGATGACATGGATGGGTGATGTGGAAGAAGAGGGAATGAATGGTGGTGATGGATGAAAAATGAAGAAAGTGGTTTCCTTAAAAAGGAAACCTTTATTATGGGCATGCAACATAGAATTTTAAAGATATGCTACAGGAGAAAGGCCAAAGCCTTTTGCTGCAGGAAGATTAGTGGCCGCATCCGAAACAAACTGCTTCATAAATTCTTCTTTGGACGCTGGCTTATGATACAACCTAAGACGGTGTCCATTAACCAGTAGCTTGAATCAGACAGGATCTATTGTAGCTAACTGAACTGAACCATTATCAAACACATTTTCTATTACATAATGACCAAGCCATCTTGTGGTGAGTTTACCTTGATTTTCCTTGTACCTGGAGTCATAGAGCAACATCCAATCACCGACAAAGAATTGCTTAGTTCTGATATGGTGGTCATGCCATTTTTTTCTTTGCTGCTAGATAGCTTCAGTATGCTGTAGGGCAACTTTCCTTATCTCATCCAATGCATTTAGCTGTAGGAGGCATTCCTTTTGGGCTTCTGAAATATCAATGTTAAGCTGGAAAGTAGTCCTTAAGGTCTTATGCTCAAACTCTATTGACAACATGGCAGTTTTTCCATAGAGTAACTCAAAAGGAGTAAACCCTGTAGTTGTTTTCCATGTTGTCCTATAGGCTCAAACTGCTTCAGGAAGGCGACTGCTCCAATCCTTCTTGTGTAATTGTACTATCTTAGTAAGGATTGCCTCAATTTCTCTATTGATAACCTCTGCCTGACCATTGGCTTGAAGGTGATAGGGGCTAGACTTTTTGTGCCTGATCTTGTAATCATTCATCAATGCAGTGATTAAGTTTGATGTAAACTGAGCTCCTTGATCAGTAACAAGTTCCCTTGGGACTCCAAACCGAGTAAAAATCTGCTCATACAGGAACTCAACAACTTTATTGTGATGGGCATGTGTCATTGCTTTCACTTCCACCCACTTGGTTACATAATCAGTGCAAACCAAAATGTATGATTTCCCATTGGATGGAGGATCAATAGGCCCAACAAAATCCATGCCCCACTTGTCAAAAGGACTGACTACCACTTTAGGATACATGGGCATTTCATCAAACCTTGTTGGTCTCCCCATGCATTGACATCTGTCACATTTTCTGGTGTAGGCTGCAACATCTTTGTGCAGTGTGTGCCAATAGTATCCTGTAGCAAGCACTTTCATAGATGTTCTCTTGGCTGCAAAGTGCCCACCACATGGCTCATCATGACAGGCATACAAAATGTCATAGGTCTCATCTTCCCTAACACACCTTCTCATGACTTGGTTAGGTCTTGTGTAAAATAAACAGTCTGCAATCCATGAAAAGTTAAAACTTTTCTCTACCAACAATTGATTTTCCTTTGGGGAGAAGTGGGCTGGGATCTTGTTGGCTACTAAATAATTGGCAATATATGCATACCATGGAGTTTGAGTAGTAATAGAAAACATATGTTCATCGGGAAAGCTATCATTAATTACCTCAGGGGTGGCAGGTGTAGTTGTTTTAAGTCTTGACAAGAAATCAACCACCACATTAGCCTGCCCTGGCTTATCAATAACTGTGATATCAAATTCCTGCAACAATAGGAGCCATCTTGCTAATCTGCCAGATATGGCAGACTTATTCATGAGGTACCTTATTGCTGCATGATCTGTATGGACAAATATTTGGTAACCAGTGACATAATGTCAAAACTTGTTCAGGGCATACACAATTGCTAGCAATTCTTTCTCTGTGACAGTATAGTTTAATTCAGGGCTTTGAAGGTTTTTGCTAATGAAATATATGGCATGCTCTATGGAATCCTCTTTCTATCCTAAAACTGCCCCTATGGCATAATCAAAAGCATTTGTGTGTATATGAAAGGGAAGACTCCACTTTGATCCTTGAAGAACAGGTGTCTGAGTAAGTAAGTTCTTAAGTTGCAAGAAAGATTTGTCACAGGCCTCAGTCCAGTTAAATTCAGAATCCTTAGTCAATAAGGCATATAATGGACTGGCTATTTTGCTGAAATCTTTGATAAATCTTCTATAATATCCAGCATGTCCTAGGAAGCTTTTAACATCCTTTTGTTTCATAGGTGTTTGCAAAATTAGAATGACTTCTATTTTTGTAGGATCAACTTGAATTCCTACTTGAGAGATATGATGGCCTAAAAAAATTCCCTTTTGTATCATCATAAAGAACTTCTCACTATTCAAAGACAGATTTTGCTCCTTACATCTTTTCAACACTTTCTCCAAATTTTCTAATGCTTCTTCATAAGTAACTCCATAAGTGGTGAAGTCATCCATGTAGATCTCCATAGAATCATGAGAAATGTCAGTAAAAATACTGATCTCCGCCTTTTGAAATGTTGCAGGTGCATTACACAGGCCAAAAGGTAAGACAAAGTAGGCTAAAGTGCCCCATGGACTGGTAAAAGTTGTTTTTTCTTGATCCTCAGGGACAATTCTAATTTGATTATACCCACTATATCCATCCAAAAAGGAGAAATACTTTTTACTAGACAATGAGTCTAACACTTGGTCAACAAATGGCAGTGGAAAGTGATCATTTTTAGTTGTGTTCAACTCCCTGTAGTCTACACAAACTCTCCATTTTCCACCTTTTTTAGGAACAATCACCAATGGAGATACCCATTGACTATCTGAAATGGGGTAGATAAAACCAACATTAAGCAATTTTTGGAGCTCTTTTTTAACTATTTCCCTGAGTGCTGGGTTTATCCTTTTTTGAGGCTGCCTAACAGGTGAATAGACTTTCTTAATGTAGATCTTATGAATACAAAGTTGAGGATCTATTCCCTTCATATCCCCATAGTCCCATGCAAAAGTTCTGTGTTGATCTTGCAGCATTGTGACTAGGGCAGTTTGTTGAGATTGAGACAGCTTATTATTGATGTTCAGACAGCAGCCTGGAGACACTTCTACTTGCTTGGTAAGATCATTCATGGAGACTACTGATAAAGGTGGTGTTTGTATTTCATGTGGAAGCAAATTGTGATAAACTGCAGGAAATTTAGGTGGCAGGCTCCCAGGATTTAGTTGCTGCAGGAAACACTGCTGAAAATAGTTATCTAGAACATATGGGCTACTCAGATCAGAGTTGGACTGGAAAATGTGTAAAAGCAGGCCATACTCACTCTGAAGCTGGGAAAATGGATTAGTTTGCAGCATCATTAGCTGAGCCAATAAATTGACTTCTTCAGTTTCCTCTCCTAAATATAGCCAAATTGGTTGAGACAAGTCTAGCTGAGGCTGGGCAGGTGGGTATAAAGCCAATTTCTTTCTTGACTGACCATCGAAAATTGTCATGTCTCCTGAATGACATCCTATAAAAGCATCAGCTGTGGCTAACCATGGTCTACTAAGGATGATAGGATATCCTCCCAAAGTTGCCTTAGTGGACAATATGGTGAAATTTGCTGGGTATTCCCAAGACTCAAGGATGACAATGACATCTTCTACCACTCCATCAGGTGTTATTGTGGAACTATCAGCAAGTTGCAGGATGGTAGGTGTAGACCGAATGGTTAGGATATTCAAATACTTCATAGTATGCTTGGTCATTACATTGATGGCTACACCAAGGTCAATCAAAACATTCTTTACTATCTGGCCATTAATATTTATTTTTACCACAGGACTCCCAGGGTCAGTATATTTTGGAATGACTATCTTACCTAACATAATATCTGCCCACTATCCTAGAACTTGTATAGTTTGGGGATCCTTTTTCTTTCTTCCTAGTTTCTTTAAACATGCCTCCTTAATGACTTTTCCATAAATTGGGACATCTTTAATGGCTTGAAAAAGGGGAATTTGAATGTGTACATTCTTTAGCTGATCCAAAATATCAAAGGTAGGCTCTTCCATAGACTTGGATGTAGTAATTTGCAATCTTTGAGGAAAAGGCGGTTTGGCCTGATGCTGCAGGACAGGCTCCTTAGAGACAGTATCTGATACAGGTATATGTTCTACAGGATTAGTAGGTTGTTTAGAGGTAGAGTCTGGGATCTCTGTAATTACAGGTGGCTATGGAGCAGGGAGAGTGGTTCTAGACCTAAGATGGATATCATTAATATTCAGGGCATAAGCTGGATACTGATTGGTTTCTGCAAAATACATAGGCTATTGTTGCTATTGTTGCTTATTATTAGGATTTGGCAATGGTTGAGCAGGCATAGGCATTTGTTTTGGAGGGCCAGTATTTGTTGCAAGTACTGCAAGAGGTGGCATGAGGGGCGAGGGTTGTGGCTGCTAAAGCTGCAGGGATCCAAGGGATTGGTTCTGCCATTGCTAAGAACCTCTCCATTCATGATTCTACTGCCAATTACCTTGGGGTGGAGTCCATTATCCTTGTGGCTGCTGCCAACCTCCTTGAGGATATTTTCATTGAGGACTCTGATAGTTAGGCTAGTGTGGTTGAGAAGTATTCCAAGGTGGTGATGGGCCATATGTAGGTTGCCATTGGTTATTGTAATTAGAATAGGGATTACCAAAAGTCAAAGGGTCTTGAGGCATACCTTGTCTTTGAGCCCATGGTCGCCTTTGTGCAACGAAGAATACTTGATCATCATCACCCTCGGTAATTGCTTAGCCTCCAGGTTAGCCACCATCTTACATCTACAGTCACGTTTCTTTTATCTGCAATGTGGACAGAACTCAGCCAAGATTGTTTTAGCTTCCTCATGTTTCTTCTGAGCTTGCATAATATCCAACTGTGTAACCATGTTTTTTATGATATCCTTCTTGAAATTAGACAAAAAATGTGTGATCTCCATCTATGAAACTCCATTAGTAGAAGACTTTCCCACTGTGGCTTGATGACCTCTACCCTTCTTAACATTTTCTCGAGAGTAGTTGCAACATATTTTCTTGATATCATCCCAAGGCACTTGGGTTATATCTCCTCCTCCCATCAGATCCAGGGCATCTATATAGGTGTCACTTATTCCCCTTAGAAAAAGTAGTTTCTAAGATTCTTCATTGAGAGTATGGTCTGAATTCTTTTTCAGGGAAAACAAGAATATTGAGATATAGTCTTCCAAGTTTTCATCCTCCTTTTGTTGAATTTTGAATATATCATCACCCTTGCTACCACTCTTACAATATTCCTTGTATTTCTTAAGAAATTTTGTTTGCATAGCTGCCCAACTATCAAAAACACCCCTTCCCAAACTCATAAACCATCTAAGAGCTCCCTCCTTCAAAGTAGCAAGAAACAACTTCAGCCTGTGAGCATCTGAAGTGTAATCACAGCTGCGACAGAGGATGTCAAACTCAAACAAGAAAGTGTTTGGGTCCTCTGTAACTAGTCCATAGAACTTGGGAAGTAATGAAGAAGGAATATTTTGAAGGTTATCATTATCTTGCTGAGAAATGATGGGGAATTCAAAAGCAGGAGGTTGATTAGGTGGATTACGTGCCATATTTGCTTGATGGAGTATCAAAGCAAATGGATTTTCTTGAGGTTCTTCATTAGCTAGGGAAAATGACAATTCAGCAAGTAGGTTTTTAGCAAATGGATTGATATCTTGGTCTCCTCCTTCCTCAAATAGATTATAAGCTAGTCCAAAATTGTTATCAATGAATGGAAGGTTAGGGAGGAATCTTCCCAGAGCGTCTCTTCTTCTATGCATGCAATAGAATTAATCGTAAATTGAAGGAATTTGAAAATTCTTGAATAAACACACTAAACTACTGCTAACAATGACTATGACAGGTTCTTAGCTTGACACCATCCCTGGCAATGACGCCAAAAATGGTCGATTCCATAAAAGGATATAAAAGTAATGGCAAATCCTGACTTGGGAATTGGACATTCCAACAGGTGACTAACATATTCTTATGGTCATTCATTTACATTGTCAAACCAAGGAATGTATACTTGAAATGGAGTGACACTGTATGTGCACTAAGAACCAGTTTCAGTCACAATTACCATAAAAAAATGCTTGGAAGGAATTCTACTTATGCTGCAGGAATGTAATGTAAAGTCTTCTTAACTTAAGCATAACTTAATCAAAGCAAAAATCATGACAACTATTACTAAGAAACAAACTCTGAACTGGCCTTATGTTGCAAGAACAAACATAGGGATGGATTCCCAATGCTGCAGGAACAATATAAGACTGAGTTTGCGCTGAAACCTTCAAGAATGAAATCTAACTTATAATCAACAGGAGATAAATAACTAACTACAGATACTTACTAAGTGGTCCCCCTTAGCAAGCATCAACCAGTTAATGCTAGAATTGAACTCAAAACTTCATAAGCTTTTATTCATAAACTTGGAATCATATACATTGATTGTTCTGCTTGTAAGAAAACTAACACAAAACACTGTTTCTCATTATAATACTAACTTTAACACACTTTGTTGCTCACTCATGTAGGAGGAACACTTATTTATATTAGAAAAGCAACTACCTAACTCTAACAGAGAAAGACGTGGACATAAATGCATCCTGAAACTGAGGAACAGACTTCTCATAAATGAAGGCATATCTGTTCAACAAGATTCAGAGAGAATTTAGTATTCCACTCTTCCTAGATTAATGATCATTTAGATTTCCTCCCATCAACCCGATCAAAGAGTCTTTGCTGGAACAACTTCCTCGATGTCGTGCTGGAAATGGATTTTACTTCAGGGCCGAGATCTGTTGCGCTTTGACTTGTTCATGCTTCCTTCAACAACCTGTGATGCACATGGCGACAGAAGCGAGAAAGCATGTGTGGCAAATAACACGATACACATTCATTAATCACATATTAAATCCATTTTATTATGCAAAAACCACATGCATTATATCAGTCATTCAAAAGGTCAAACAGGGTAATTAATACAAACACATAGAGATGTTAAGCTGCAGGAATATAGGAATGTGTTGCAACAGGATACTAGCCGATTTTAGATAAAAAGACTTTAATCAAAGAGTTAAAACAACCATTAGCAATAAGAGTAAGGGTATTAAAAATACATCATAATATTCAAATTATGAGCATATTTCGAGCTCATCAACACCTTTCTAGTTAGCAACATAGTATCAGTGGTTGACTTTGCAGAGAACCACACTCTACAACCACAATGTGAGGTGCAGTCATAGTATTACAACTCCACACAAGTTTTGATATTTGTGCACATAGCATTCATTCATGTAGATGATAGTATAGAGGACCAAAGGAAGGTATTGAGGGAGTATCACTTTTATATTAGTGATGATTGGACACATTCTCCAGAGTTCATGAAAGGTTTCCTCCAAATGTTCTATAGTGATTTGACTCAGAGGGGCATAACATATGGTCGACATATAATATGGTTGGATAACTATGCAACAAAATTCAAGAATACGCACATATTCTACTGGTTGTGTAGGATGCATCTCACTACAAGTATTCAACATATGTGGAACTTTTGTGAGGTTGGGCATGGAAAGGGGGAGCATGATGGTGCAGGAGCATGTGTGAAAAGAGCATTAGCATGAGAAGAGCTAAAGTATAAAGACAGTGCAAAGTTTACATATGCAAGTTCAATCGTCGAGTGGTGTAATGCTTCGATGGGTCCAAGTAATGAAGGTACATCTTCATTTCATATTTTTTTTGGTTGATGGATGATACTAAAATTGCACCATATGAGGATTGTTGTACACTAACAAGATTGAGTGAGCTACACTCTTTCCTTAGCTCAAATGCAGGTTGATGGAGTATCGATACACGTAAGATGGCATGCTTTTTTTCTTCATGTACAATGCAAGCCTGGAATGATTGTGAGTCAAGGGAGTGGGTTGAAAAATTGTCGACAAGTTATCTTATCCCACTTCACACATATCGCCCTCCAATGGCTTTGGAACTAGCACAGATGGAATCATCAGTCGACTTTGACCACGTATCAGATCTAGTTCAACTAGGTAATATATCTACTTGATTAGTTTTTGAAATTCCATATTGTTATCTTACTTTGTACTGTATTTGTAATGTGACTAATTTCAAGTGATTTTCTGCACATATCAATGCAGGGCATGTTTATGTAGTTATTGCAGATGAAGAAAATGAAGAGGGAACAAACTATTACTTGTGTCGTTGTGTTGAGGCCAAAAAGAAATTGGAAGCCCCAGTTATAGATGGAGAACACATCGAATACCCTACAAGCTCAGTTGTTGTTACTGGAACGTGGCTTAGAAGGTACCCACATAAGAGTGTTAAACATTGGTTGTTTGAGGACTTTGACACGCATCGTAAGATTCTTCATTACTTGAACCTTGTTGTGGCATCCAATGTTCGTTTGAGCAAATATGGGGGTAGACCTTTGAACAAGACCTTGTGGAAGGTCCGTGAGTCTGACCATGAGACAATACTTAACACAATAAAGAGTAGAGCAGATTCAGATGGTTCATTGGATTAATTTGTAAGTATATGCACAATGGTTCTTATTAATTTATACTTGTATCCACGTTAATTTTTTTGATGCCAATGCTATCATGTCTTATTTTACTTTGCATATCTATAAGTAACCCGGTAAACATTGAATGGTGTCCCTTGCAGAAAATGCAGATTTATGAGCCATCCAAGATAATCTTAGGCATAAAAGCAATGCAACATCCCTATTTTGATGCTATTGAAAAATATCAATTATGATTTTCAACCATTAAAAAAGTGCGTGCGAATCTTGGTGAGGGAATTTCAAGTTATTCATTTGAAGTTAATCTTATCATGAGCACCTATGATGTAGACATTATAGGAGCATCTCGAATTTCAAGATATTCTAGATTCATGAGAGGTGTTGTGTGCAATAGGTATCTTGGAACTTGCAGTGAAGATGTATGAGCAGGAGTGACTAAGTTGAGAGACTGCCATGCCTATCTGTAAGTGCCTTCCATGTATTTTCATTTCATTTCCATTTTGGACATGAGTTGTTTCTTTTTATTCTTTTACTTTGCCTATCTGTAACTAAACTAGTAAAAATTGATTGGTCTCTCCTTGTAGAAAATGCTGATTTTGGAGCCATCGAAGAGAATCTCAGCCAAAAAAGTAATGCAACATCCTTATTTTGATGATCTTGACAAATATCAATTTTGATTTCAAGCCATTATAAAAGAGTGTGTGAAGCTTTGTGAGGGAATCTCAAGTTTCTCATTTGAAGTTAACCTCTAAATGAGAACCTATGATGTAGACATTATAAGAGAATCTCGAATGTATGAGTGACATTGTAAAATATCTATGAGAATAGAGTACCTAAGGCATTGTAATGAGATTTACTTGTAATGACATTTATTGAAATAATGAAATTTGGTGTAGGGGCACCAAGATTATTGAGCAAATTTGGTTCACATAAATCTTTTAAGTTAGTTTTGTGTTTTGAGTTTTGTCAATTGAATAAGGTCATAACAAATCCACAATTGATTTATAATGTAATAAGTCATGTTAGTTACAAAAAAGAACAGTTAGGCATGATTGGAAAGATGTAGAATCATTTGTAAAGGCTATTTAAAGCCTCTTGAAGGCTATTTAAGTCAATATTTGAATTTGTAGCCTTTTGAAGGAAAATCTTTGAATATGGTTGTAAATGTACTATTAGTGAGATTGAGATTGTTAACCTTCAAAGAGTAGCAGTATTTATGTTGATGAAATTTCCTTTACATGCAAGGATTCAAAGCACATCAACCATGTGGTACAAATGATTAAATCCCAGAGATGATCTGTAGCAATGAAAGAGTCTAAAAAGGTGGAGAGAGCTACACTGGTGACTTAGGAGAAAATTTAGTGATGCAGAGTCAAGGTGGACAAGACTCAAACAAATCAGATTTCAGTAAATCAACAACCTTTGTTATTTCATTTAGCCATCTTGGAACAACTACCAACAAAAAGGCTTCCAAACTCAACAATTTGGCTTAAATTTTAGAGAATTACTCTCAAGGATGATCTCATCATCAATATAGCATCTACTCAAACCACCAACACCATTCCCAAGCTAGACATACAAGGTTTCTTTGCAATTTCTTGGAGATCCTTCAAACTGCCCTACAAAAAGTCTACAAAATTAGCCCTGTTTTACAAAAAAAATTCTCTTTAAACTTCGTCTAACCCCACAAGCTCTTGGAAAGTCATCAAATAGGCCACAAAACTCCCAATTCCATAGGTTTTAGAAAAGCACTCAACCTCTAAGCCATAATTTCTTAAAACCCTCAATTTCCTAACAAATACCTAGGGTTTTTAGCATCTCACAACTCCAAGGCCTTCCAAACCTCAACAAAGAATCAAAAAAGTTTTTTAGGTTTTTAACACACATAATAAACCTTCACTTGGCCTTTAGACTCAGCAGATCTCAAAAACATCACTTTGATTCCTCCATTTCAAGCCAAAATCTCACATTCTTAGCCTAAAACAACATCACCAGCCCTATAAACGCCTTACCATTATTAAAAGAGTTAAGGAAACTTGAAAAAAACACATTTTAAACCTTTCCTCTAATTCACAATTCACCACAGTAGGAGGAAGGGATCCATCACAAAAATTAAAGTAAACTCATACCTTGCTGGTCTGTACAAGCTGAATAAAGAAAAAGGAATTTTCCTTTCACTAAAACAACCAAAGGTGTATCAAAATAGATTGAAATCTAGGTTAAGACCTTCCGCCACAATTTTTCATGAATTTATATTCATAAGAGGCCTGTACTGGTTCGTACACAGAGAAAATAAACTAAAAAACTCAGAAAAATGTTGAAATTCCACAGTTTTAGGCATTGTGAAGAGCACCAATCTTCAAAAAAACTATTGATTGAACCCCCATTCAGGCTTGAATGACGTTTTTAATAAATTTCAAATGAGAATAATCTCCCTTCAATGCCCATAACTACCTTTGAACCACCAAACCCTTATTAAGCCTACAAATACTAGTATTTAACAATGGTTTTGCTTAATAAGCTTTATCATGCAAATTTATTATTCTAAAGGCCTAGGACCACTTAGAAACCCTTATAAAATTAATTTTAGACTCTTTCTCTGCGCTGCCACCTAATTTTTACATAATTTTCCTTTATGGAAATATCAACAATTATTTAATTCAAGAGTGCTTTTGCACATTTGTCCACCCTAACCTACTAATTCCCAAAGTACATAAAAGATTGGTCTATTAGACCTTATTCAAGACAAAAAGACCTCAACATACTAACATTTACCAATTGTCCTCCCAATTTACCATCAAACAATCACAAATTGAGGGTGAGGTGTGGGTGCTCTTGCACCATTCAACTTTGAAAAACAAAGTCAATTAGGCTGGCAGATGTCTGGATCGAGCTAGCATTTGGTGGAAGAGGAAGAAAGATGACTGGAACTCTAGAGGCCCACCATAATAGATTTTGGTATTGAACCATGAGAGTAGAAGAGAGAGTTGATATCATGTATCAAAACATTAAGCATGCATTCTTCCAACCAACAAAGAAGGAGATGATTACTTTGCTTCATTTTCATTTGCATAAGCATATCAAGGCATGGGAACCAAGAAGACCAAGGATGTCTAGTTTTATGTGGAGGTAATGGATGTGGTCCAAACTTTAGGAGGGGAAAGAAGGTTAATGTATGATCTTGATGAAATTGAGGAAGAACAACAAGAGAGGGACATGAAGAATAAAATCAATACAGAGTTTCAAGGATTTGTCAAGCGAGTAAGAGAGCTATGGGAGCAGCCTCATCTAAAAGATTTTGAACTAGAGTTTGATATGTACCATTTAGAGAGCTTGGTTTTCATGGAGTTCCTTTAAAAGCCTCTGCTTCTATTATTCTTATGGTAAAATTTTTGGTAGAGTTGGTGGAATTACCTTTCTTAGTAATCACTATTAGTGAGATTGAGATTGTTAACCTTGAGAGAGTATGACTTGGGAAAAAGGCATTTGATATGGCTATTATTTTGAAAGAATTCAAGTGGGATGTACTCCGCATTGACGCCATTCCTCAATCTTCCCTTGATGGCATGAAGGAATGGCTGAACTCCATGGATATAAAGTATTATGAAAGCAGAATGAACTTGAACTGGTGGCCAATTTATTGAAGATGGTGGTTGGGAATTTTTGAATATGGAAGCTAGTGATTCTGATTCGATAATCTCAGAAGAGTCAGAACAAGGATATATGAGTTCCCTATAATGTAGAAGAGGAATTAGAATCAGATTTCATGTAGCCACCATCAAGAGTGTTACAAGCCAACAAGATGAGGGAATTCTTATATAAGGATAATTTTCAATGTAGCAGGTATCAGCTTTAATACCAACTATAATGGCAACATTGAAATTCCCTAGCAGTATTTATGTTGAGGAAATTTCCTTTAGATGCAAGGATTCAAAGCACATCAACCATATGTGGTACAAATGATTAAATCCAGAGACAATTTGTAGCAATGAAAGAGTCTGAAAAGGCAGACATAGCAACACTAGTGACTTCAGGAGAAACTTCAGCTTTCAAAAATAAAGTCAATTAGGCTAGAAGACGTGTGGATCGGGCCAACATTTGGTGGAAGAGGAAGAAAGATGATTGAACTCTAGAGGCCCACCATACTAGATTTTGGTATTCAACCATGAGAGTAGATGAGAGAGTGATATCATGTATCAAAACATTAAGCATGCATTCTTCCGTGCCCAACGGAGGAGATGATTACTTTGCTTCATTTTCATTTGCATAACCATATCAAGGCATGGGAACCAAGAAGACCAAGGATGCCGAGTTTTATGTGGAGGTAATGGATGTGGTCCAAACTTTAGGAGGGACAAGAAGGTCAATGTATGATTGGTGCAGGAGCACCATTAAGTAGGTTTTTTTCATCAAGGAAAATAAGGAGTAGAATATCATCAATTTACTAAAACCGGCCCAAACTTGTACATTTGAAAGTTTTGAGTCAATAAAAATGGCTTTTTGACCCATTCCTCTTTCTGTAGCCTCTGTAACTTGAGGAATGGGTCTGAACTAACATTATTAAGGTGTGGGAATGATGTGTTAGTGTTGGGGAGGTTTGAAAGTGAGATGGGTGTGAAACCCATGTGTGTAAAAGTGAGTTTTCTTTAAGAAAAATGGTGGTTTTGAAGAGTCAAATTGTGTTTTTGTGTAGGGAAGCATTATTTTATAATTGTTTGAGCTTGTGTAGGCTATCAAAAACTTGTTTGAGTAAAATTTAGGTTGTGGTTAGCTTTGGAAGTATCATTTTCAATAAACCCCTAGGGTTTAGGCTATAATAGAGGGTTTTGTGGTTTACCCATTGTATGGTGGTATAGCAAAAATTTGATTCTGGATTTTGAAGTTTTGACACCTTAGAATTGTTTCCCCAAGATTTGGTAAGGTTTGGATAAGTTTAGAGTATAGACCCTTCGTTCAATCGGATCGATCCCTTAAGGGTCCAAAGGGCAAAATGGCTGCAAACTTCAGCATGAGGTTACTCGGACACCGTGACACTTAGAAACTTCTCGTCTAATCCTATGGGATTGCGTTGGACCCCTCTACAATAACCTCTCTCAGTTTTCATTATCTTAGATTTTTTTCCTTGGTGTCTAATTTTCAGTTGATGGAAAAAGTGTCAAATGGAAGCAGTGGAAAGATGCAAGGTGGTTCAACTTTCATTTTGCAACTCGTGTGACAAAATGGACTATTCCAATGCGTCTGAATAGACATGTTTACGCTAGGAATGGTCCTCTTTCACACCCAAACATGCAGGATCGCTCCGAGCTACGTTCAACTGGATCGATCCCTGAAGGGTCCAAAGGGAAAAATGGTTGCAAACTTCAACATGAGGTTACTTGGACACCGTGATGCTTAGAAACTTCTCGTCTGATCCTATGGGATTATGTTGGACCCCTCTACAATAAACTCTCTCAATTTTCGTTATCTCAAAGTTTTTTTCTTGTGGTGTCTAGTTTTTAGTTGATGGAAAAAGTGTCAAATGGAAGTAGTGGAAAGTTGCAAGGTGGTGCAAATTTCATTCTGCAACTCGTGTGACCAAACAAACTATTCCAAAACATTTGAATATGAATTTTTACACTAGGAATGGTCCTCTTTCACACCTAAACATGTGGAATCGCTCCAAGCTAAGTTCAACCGGATCAATCCCTTAAGGGTTCAAAGGGCAAAATGACTGCAAACTTCAGCATGTGGTTGTTCAGACACCGTGATGCTTATAAACTTATCATCTAATCCCATGGGATTGTGTTGGGCCCCTCTACAATAACCTCTCTCGGTTTTCGTTATCTTGGAGTGGTTTTCCCGTGGTGTCCAATTTTTTATTTTTTTTTTTAACGAGGGGAATCGAGTGCAGCACGACCCCCCATATAACCCCCCACCGTCGATAAAATTTTTACTGTGACGGGCAGTCCTGGCGGGACACACCAACCGGTACCTTGGGAGCACCAGAGAGGCAAACCCATGGTGGGCACCCTGCTA
>VDFB02075321.1:150471646-150738533 GCA_007258455.2 Sequoia sempervirens
TTTCTTTGAGGCATTTCTTCAAAGAGTTCACTGCCTTGTCTATGATATTGCTTACTATTATGCTTTTGATAGATTTTTTCCAAGCATCCATAGCTTGTTCGAAAGCACTTGTTTTAGGCTTTCAGCCATAGCAACAAGGTAGTGAAATATTTGACAAAATGCTTTGGTAGACACGTATAAAAAATGTGGTAGTTTAGACAAGGCAGTGAACTGTTTGAAAAAATGCCTCAAAGAAATGTGGTCTCATAGAATGCCATGACAAGCAAATGCAATTGGCAGTTGCTCCTAGTTATTAGTTATGCAATGTGAAGTAATTGCATAACTGCTTAGGTTCACTTTGTAAATACTATATTTTAATTGAAATTTTGTCATCTATCATCATCTAGTTATTAGTTATGCATTGTGAAGCAATGCTTTGAGTTTGAAAGATGTGCAATGCAATGTAATCAATGATATGAATATAAACTACAAAAATCTATTTTTTTACAATTTATTAGTTAAACTCTTTATTTTATTTTCTCTCTATCTCTATGCTATGGAAATTCCTTTAAAATTTTAAAACAAGTTTTTATCTCTTGTTCTACTTTTTTTTTTACCTTTTTTAAAATCTGATTTTTTTTTTCTGATTTTTTCTAGACTTTTTCCCAATTTTTTCAAAAAATCTTATACTTTTGGTTTGCCGATTTTTTCCCCAAAATATTTTTTCTGCTATGGTATAAACACATATGTTTTTTTAATATCAAGGATACTCTTTGAAACTTCCATGCATTGCTAATCTAAAAGGAAAAGTCTGTTGCCTAATTTGTATGCAACCATGCTTTTGACATTGTCAAAAAGAGCAAAACTTCCTGAATGATGCAAAGGCATGGCCAAGCAGTTCTAACTCTTTGCATGAGAGAAGAGAGATGTTGGAGAGTACATCAAGTTATTGAGAACAAAAGTGTAATGTGTTTTAGTTTTTAGTATTCCTTTATTTCTCTACAGATGTGTCATAAATTCTTAGTTCAAATATGGACACCAAATATCGATAAAAAAGATTTGTATTAACCAAATAGCCATGTACGCATACATCAATATATGTCGATATACGTATAAAATATAGTTAAAAAATAGCCATGTAGGCTTACGAGAATGCCATATAGGCATACAATGTCAAATATATCCAATACAAAATATGTACAAAATTGCCATGTCTAGACATACAACAAAGGGCTCTGGAATCAAAATTAATTTCTCTCCATGCTCTGGAAATAAATTCTTTCCCTTTGTTTGGCGATCCAATGGCGATAAGTCTGTCACTCGTTTCTGCTGTGCTTGAGGAGTGCTCCTGCTTCTCCTCCTAGAGTTTAGTTCCTAGTGAAGTTTTAACTACTACAATAAGAAGTAAAGACATTAATATATAGAAATTACATTATAAAAAATGATATATTTGACAAAATAATCACTTACGGCCATCTCATGATCACTCTCCATGATGGAAATATTTGCATGTTGATGCTGAGGTGTGCTCAAGCCCTGTATAAAACATCCAAATAGGAATTAAACTACGAATCAGTAATGGTTTGATTTTCCACTAGACCTAACATCTATAACAACGAATGTAAATTGAAATTTAGTAATTTTCCTCATACCTCCCCTATTAGAGCCACCGAGGATTGTATAGTAGATGAAACACTGATATCCATTGCCCTCACAACATTTGGAGGTGTTTCCACATCCAACATCTGAAAATAAAACAATAAATTATTCAATCACAAAAAAGTTACAATAGCGATCCACGTCACATGACTTATAATGTATGAGATCTAATGAACAAAATTTTGAGTACAAGTATTAAACTATATATTTTTGATTATCATGCTTACTATTTTCCCTATCCATATATTTCTAATTATCATGCTTACTATTTTTCCTAGCTAAAGAAAATTGAGTGGAAGGGTGCCTTGGTGAATGATGAAAGAGTGGATTGTTTAGTGACTCTAATTAGGTTTCTTGTGCATGAATCAATCATTTTTGTTGATAAATAAGATGTTTGAAGCTTGAGGATGATAAGAAGAAGTATTGAAATGATTTGGCTTGTTGTTGCCTTGTGGTTTAGAAATGAAACAATGTGATTTTTGATGAAAAGAGAAAGAAATTTTACTTGCTTATTCAATTTGATCTTCTCCTGATTCAATTGGGTCAAATGTTGGTGTAGGAGCACCTAGGTCATCAAATACTTTTCAATTTTGCAAAAGGGATGAGTGTTCGAATTTGTATTGAGTCAATCACAAAATGTCATGGAAGAATGATGTAAAGTTCATGTTCAAGGTCATATGAGGTCTTATTTGAATGTATATAAGGTTATGGGTAAGTTCTAGGTGGTGAAAGTGGGAAAATGCAAACAATGCAATAATGTAATATTGTTAAAAGTTGTTAAATTGACAAAAACAAGGAAACTAGGAATATTAAGGGTTAAAAGGGGTAGTTTCAACCGATGGAAAGACATTCATGGAAAAGGAAATATCTTTAAAATGTATGTAAAGGTGAGAAAGAGCAGAAGTTTGTGTTCTTGTAATTAGATTTTGAAATAAAAATTCCCTGTTTCTGAGTTTGCAACATTACTCCATTGTTTTTTTTCTTGTGTTGGTAATTTAGGAACACCCAAAGTTAAATCATAGTGTGAATACATGTAAAGAGGAGTTAGTTTCCAATTTCAAGAGTTGGAAGGTTAGTTTTAGGAAACAAAAGAATAAAAGGCAGTTTTCAATGCTCGACAAAGTCCTTTTAGAAGCAAGTTTGAGAGTCCAATAGGGTTTTTCTTCACTACTCCACCAATGTAGGTCAAGTAAATTGGTGGAGTAGGTTAATGTTAGGATTTTTTGCATGTTTTGATGATTGTAAGTGCAGGGAAAAGCAAGAATACCATGGTGGAGTTGCTACTACACTGGAAAATAGAGGATTTTCCTACACAAAGTGATGCTATAGTCATGGGTCATGAATAAATAAAGCTTGCAGAGGCTTGGAAATGATGTAGAAGGTCTTGGAAGACATAAAAAATCATGTTCCAGGTGGTGTCCAGAGAAACAAAGGTTTGCAAGAGTATTTTTCACAAAACCCTCCTTGATTTGTGCTTTTACACCTTATAAACAAAGGTTTATTGGATTAGAACATTTTCATGGTTTTCAATCCCTATAAATGGTCAAATCTTGAGTTATAAGACATGCTTGAAGATTTTTTTGAGGTTTTGAGTGATTTGGAATGGTTTTGAAGGGACCTCCATTGTAAAACAGGCCTAATCTACTCGCCTTTCTTAAGAGGAAAGTCTGAAATCTGATGATTTTCTTTATGTCAAACATCTAAGAACTTTGATATGTTGTGATGTGCTAGAAAGTGTTTCTAACTGTGCATTCAGTTTTTTAATAAGCTTTGAGATAGGAATGTAACTACCTAATTCAATGGTTGACAAACCTACTAGAGGAATATGATATTGTCTGATCAAAACAAAGATGTTTGTTTAAATAGTGGAAATGATGATATTGAGTGCTTGGTTACTATCAAACCTCCAATATTAGCTTGTTAAACATCCAAAATCACATATTAAAATACCATTCATAAAACAATGCTATTAACATGTAATAAATTTATAATTGTTTACTAGTTACATACCCCATTGATGGGTGTACTGCAGAAATAAGTAGGTGGAGGACTGGTGTATCTAGTCTCAACACTATGACCCTACAATTTTATTAAAATAATAAAACTAAATTAGTTAATCTTGCATTTCAAAATCAAAATTTAATAAATCAAATTCAATGAACATGCTAACTTTTACCTGACTATCAATGCCATATGCATGATGCAAAATGTCAGCCATCCTCTCCATCCCCGTAGCAACATACAGATCCTGCGTAGTAGCATACGTATCCTACATAACAACATACAAATCTTGCATAGCAGCCTCCTGAGTGTCGATGGGGTCATATGAACAAGTTGCCCCACAAGATTGACACACATGGGTTCGAAGGCCACCACTTGAAGACTCCCCTGTATGGCGCTATACAATAGGGTTAGTATGATGGATGACACTTTGGGTCAAAGTGTTGATCGCCTGCAATGTCTCTATGTCGACACTCTCCTTCGCAATGGAAGGAATAACAATGTGCTCACGAGGTGTCCTAGCGAGAGGTTGTCTCCCTTGCCACTCAAGATCCGGCTGTGCACCAGGCCTATCTTGAGCCGATCCCCCACCTCTCCCCTTGAACTCCCTCATATCAAAATAATTTGGGATTTGGTTCAATATGAACTCACTATATAGTATCCTAAGAAAATATTGGGGAACTTCATAATTGTTGCACGGTGGGTAATCAAAGACCAAGTACCACCTATCATAAAAACGGTTCCTAATCTCTTGGTGGTGGCACCAATGAATAGGAAACCTCTTCGTATTCAGGCTAAGATTTTGATTTGTTCTAGGGTCAGTGAATATAGAGCACAAATCACCTTTAGTAATTTTTAAATATTCTACTTGTTTATATGATAGTTTATCTGCATAATATGCCCTAGCTACCTACCTCCTATCTTGCAATCCCGTTATTTGTTGGGTTATTGAACCTACATTTTTTAACATCTCTTTCATTGAATTTTCTAGGGCCATTCTTTCTGTGGTTGAAGCATTTGGATCACTCAACCTACTGATAAGATCCTTAATTTGTTTTTTGTTGTTCTCAATTTCACTCCTCAAATTTTTTTGAGTGCCAAGAGGGTGTTGAGTGATTGGTGGGGGAGGTTGATTTTGTTGAGGATTTTCCTGTTCTTCTTGTTGAGGATTTTGAGGATTTGTAGGATCATTTGCACCTCCTACAAATTAAAAAAAAAACAATCAAATCTAACCTAAATCAAACAAAATCAACTTGAAACTAAGAATTTTTTAAAAAATAGCAAACAATACTTACCTCCTGCACCTCTTCATCGTCACGGTGCCATCTTTGCAAAAAAGAAACAACTATTGTTGATGAATTTTGTAGAATTCCTCCTCCTAGAACGTGAGCGCGAAAATGAGGGTTTTTGGCAATGGGCAGAGCAGAAAAATAGACAGTAGAAAATGAATCACTTTCACTTTTTTTTTTTGCTTTTAAAATGAAATAACACAAGCATGTTATAATGCACTCGCATTATGTCATTTTCAATTTTTTTTGGCATTGGCCACAAAAGTGTAACCCAACTTCGTGCACCTGCCCCAGACTTCTTCAGGAATGTCTAAGAGACTTTTGTCAAAGTCGCACCGACCAACCGAAGTCACACTGACGAGAGTCACCAACATGCTCACCACAACCCATCAGTCTATTAGGTGGACAAACATTAAAGTCTCGCCTAAGTAGCCACGTCTCACTAATGAAGCACCAATCACTAAGTCGTTCAAAACACAAACTTTAGAACCTCATGTCAGAGGTTACGAAGTTCTGAAAACCTGCGACATGCCAAAAAAAAGGAGATGACAATGTTGCTTGAAGACCAAACTTTAGAACTTCTATTGGAGGTTATGAATTTCTCAAAACCTATGACATGCCAATAACAAAGAGAACCACAAAGTTGCTAAGTTGGGAGGTAATGAAATTTTAGAACCCCGTGACTTAAGTTAGGAAAACTTAGAAATCCATGAATTAAGTAGCAAACCATTTCCTGCCAAAGAGATTTCGATTAGACTAGTAACTTTGTCCTATGATATTCAACTATTTGCTCGATAATGCAAAGGCTCGAACACCAGTATGTTTGAGGCACCATTTGTCAACATTCTGCCACTTGTTGAAGAATGCACTGCCTACCAATCAATGCATGAATCCTCTGTATCATCCAAGACACCTGCAACAACATCTATGATGTCTACCATCTTAGGCTATAGTTCCAACCATCCTCCAAAGAAAAGGAACAAGCCATGGTGTACATATGCACCAGTTTAATCCGAGACACCACCATTAGAACCAACTAACAACAAGGGTTTCAACTCACTTCCACCACTCCATTGTTCTCACAAGCTATACACAAGCATCAAAACATCAACTTCAAAGCTTCAACCTGAACAAAATCATGAAGAATTTCTCTAAAAACAAGATAGAATGCCAGCTAGAACAACAACTAGAAAACTGATTGTTCCCATCCAACTGAACAAACCACACGACTAAAAATAGCACCCACAACAAGTGCTAATCCATCCAATCTCACATACCTCCAAGGTATCCTCATTAGTGAACTCATGCCAGCAACACAACCAACCCATCAATTGCAGATACAAGCTCCATGTACAAACCAGTTGAAGAAGACCTAACACATCCAAGAACTCCCATTGCATGGGTAATTTCAAATCTGAAAGAACAAGGCATAACGAGTCTACCAATAGCATAACATAGAGAGTTTAAACATGTAGTTTCCAGGAACCATCCACAGTGATATACAAAACCTATAAATACAACTCTCACAACAAGTCTACATAGCTCTCCCAAGATCTTCACACCCAACACATGAAAGAGATAAAGAACCTCCAAGTTACCACCCAAGAACCTGAGTGAAAAAATAGCTCCAACCAAATCTCAAACCAATGTAATATGAAATCAAACCTCCAAGAAGACAACCAAGACCAAAGAGAGCATCTCTGCACATCATGAACCTATAGAAAAATCCTCCTACATACACCTCTAAATGCCAATTGTGTCAAGTATGATCTCCTTCAAAACCCCATAGAGAACAACATAACAACACCTAACCGTTCAATATCCAAGATAAAACACAACATATATATAATGTAATCAACATGGTTGTAAGCCTATCAAAGAAGATCAAACTAATTAATTTCCCATTTCAGGAAATACGCCCAATGCATCTCCTAAACTCAACATCAATGAAAGTAACCACAAAACATAAGGATATTACCATGCTATCCATCTCTCACAATGAATCCTTCAGAATCATCTAACAATAGTTCAAGATCCATATCCATGAAAGAAAGCATAAAACACCTGAGAGAAACAATGGGCAATACCTCTCAAGTGATAAACCGCCGAGTAGACAAAGAGTGGGGAATGAGAATGCTCCTCCAAGATATGAAAGACACCATGAATTCTCCAAGGGAAATCTCCTCATTGGTATTTTTTGAACTCATGTTCAACCAAGGTGTAGGCTCCTCAGAATTTCTGCTGAAATCTTTATCAAGAGTAACCATCAACAACACTTCTCTCATCTCAAGAGAATTGCAGCCTCACCTTATTCTCCATGAATCCATGAGTACCAACAAATGATCATCTCATGCTAAACTCCAAATGCATCACTACACCATCATGAATTTCTCAAGAATATGACCAATGCACCAAATACACAAAGAATTACTAGACCATTGTCAAAGCTCCAATCATCTAAACCAAGAATTTATCATGACATCATGATATACACCTCCCCCTTAGGAGATCCCATACTATAGGTGGACATACCATGGTCGCAAGAGAAATGCATCATGCCATAACTCTAATGTGAAATCAAGAGTATACCATGACATGAAACACAACAAAATCTAAACCAACATCACCTGTCAAGCACCGCCAACACCTCAGCCAAAGACTGCAAGAATCCTTCATGGTTCTGATATGTTGCACATCCTCAAATAGGTTCCATGTAAATGTAGAAGAACCCTTCTGCAACAATAACATCTAAGAGTCTCTCCTAGTAACATATATAACACTAAAGAAGATCATTCACCACTAAGTGATGAATCCACAGTCACTGCTAAAGCTCCCACTGAACTGTGACATTGAGCTCTCAAGCATCATGACCTAACATCTGCTCATCTAAAAATCCTTTAGTTCCACACAACAACATGTCCATCTGAAAACAATACCAAGCAACACCAAGATCTTCAAAACCAAGCAAAAAAGTTACCATCACTGTCAAAAGCTTACACAAAGCACTGTATCCAAGCTATCCATGACATCGTGATACAACATGCTATAGGTCCCCATAATCAACTATCCAGGTACTCAACACCATCCATCCTCTCATCTTAGAGCAACCACACTAATGCACAAGTGACAAGGCCAACTAACAACTCTGCACCAACACTGAATCAACCTCGTGGATATAGACAATCCACTTCTGAGTTATCTCACTGTAGCCAATGGGTAGCTAATCCACCAAACGCATAACTCAAAGATCAATCACAAAAAATGTGCAAACCCATCATCACACTGGAACAACAACACTGATATTTCAAACAGAATAACCACATAGTAAACATGACTCAAACACTAGATCAAGTCCAAATCTGATTTTCCAATCATGTCCACAATGAGCACCATAGTCTAGGAAACCACCAAGCACCACCACACAAATGTTGAGTGATGAATCACTTACCAACACTCCCATGCAGAGAAAGAAAACACACCTTCTCTTACCATGCATGAAGCATGCATGCAGAATTGCATCTATCTCATCGAGCAACACCCCAAAAGCCAGGGTCTAGAAAAGAGTTTAACAGTAGCTTCGCAAAACCACAAGTTTTTTTTTGACTATGTAAAACCTGCAAAACTGCTATGTTCGAGAACACCCATGCACACCCATATCCACTTCACATCTGGATGACTCAAAAGTCTAAAACTTAAACACCAGAACAATTAAACCAAAAAATAGATTATCATGAATGAGCATCACCATAGATTTTTAAGAAAACCTATCAAAAACTCTCAAAACTAGAAGCATGAGTCTGAACCATACAGGTAAAAAGCATCAATGAGAGGAAAAGGTAGTCAAAAACTCCAAGCCCATTTCAGGCCAACTCCTGAACCACCAACATGTACGTGCATTTGAGGGAGACAAGCTATTGCAGGAGCTTTCAGATTATTCGATGACCAACTCCATAGCCTTCATGCAATCGAGGTACCATAAAACTATGCCTTCCAATATCGGGACAAACCACCCAACATACACAAATTTATCCATGGCTGAGAAACAACCTAAGCTTCTCCATATCATCAAGGAGTCCCTCACACACATACCCAATATGAAAGCTTTGCTGCAACACAACCATAGAGTAAATAATATTCCACCCCATGCATCAGGATTATACTGCTGCAAATTCATGAGCTTCAGGTCACACCATTTTTGTATGACCAACTCAAGTTTCTCCATCTTCCATGCTGCGTGTTGTCTCAGAAACTTAAAAAAAAAGCAAGAACTTCCACTCCCCAAAGGATCAAAAACATGAGTTGATTCCTTCAAATTTCCTCAAGCCTGCCACACTAAGAAATCTTCACAGAAGGAATACCCAAAACCAAAAACACTAGGAATTCTTACATGCATCAACATGCAAGCACATGAAAATCACATGCAATTCCATGCAAGTACATGCAACACACATGCAAGTACATACAACTCACAAACCTGCACATGCAAGCAAAAAACAAATCCTAGAAGAAGGATTTGATACCACTTGTTCGGAAATATCGATCATCTCAGAATGAACATCTAAGATTAGTAGTGCCTTCGGTAGCTTTTATTCCCTTTAGATTGCCTCAAAGACACGTACTACTATGCCACAAAGCAAAATTAGACATAGTTTATTTCCCACATTGACCCTTAGAGAAAAATGACTGCTAAATAAACTAGTTCCAAACAACACCATTAAATAGATTCAATCAAGCAGAACCATTAAACATGAAAGATGGAATAAAAGATATGAACACATAGATTTACATGGGGAAAACCCTTTCAGGTAAAAAACCCCACACTCTAAAAGCTTAGATCACCATTATATTATTTAGCAACAAAATACAGTTACAATACAATATCAGGCTCATGACCTTTACAAGAGATTTACATCTTGTTCCATCTGGAGAGAATCCAACAACATAACCCTATTCTATTTCCCTTTGTCTCTCATTGCAGAACATTCTATGGTTTTAATAACATTCGTTCTTAACCCTAACCCTAGTTACAACATTCCAACTGGAAACGGTTCGGTTCAACTTCCAATGAGCAACTACATTAAATGGTCAAGAGCATTCCATATAGTTAATATAATATCGAAGAGTCAATTTCTCTATCCGCTTCACAACAACCATGTGAAGCGAGCAATATATTGCCATATTTATGGGACACCTTATCACCTCCCACCGATAGAAGATAGTCACTCTGATGTTCACTGTATCGGTCCACATGGTCCCCACTGTTGAGTCAACATGCCTTGAGCCACCTATCACTATCCACCCGATAGCTTGGGTCCCACCACAGGTCATTGACATGACAACCTTAGTTGAAGAGAGTTTCCCCAAAGTCTCACCAAACACCCCAAGTCTCACCAATGAGAACAAACAAGACTTCTTTAGGAATGTCTAAGAGAATTTTGTCAAAGTCACACTGGCGAGAGTCACCAACATGCTCACCACAACCCATCAGTCTATCGGGGGGACATATATTAAAGTCTCACCAAAGTAGCATGTCTCACTGATGAATTTCCAATTGCTAAGTTGCTCAAAACATGAACTTTAAAACCTCATGTTAGAGGTTATGAAGTTTCAAAAACCTGCGACATGTTGACAACAAGGAGATCACAATGTTACTCGAACACTGAACTTCATAACTTCTATAAGAGGTTATGAATTTCTCAAAACCCATGACATGCTGATAACGAAGAGAACCTCAAAGTTGCTAAGTCGAGAGGTTATGAAATTTCAGAACCCCACTACTTAAGTTAGGAAAACTTAGAAACCCGTGACTTAAGTAGCAAACCATTTCCTGCCAAAGAGATTTCAATCAAACTAGTAACTTTGCCATGTGATATTCAACTATCTGTTCAACAATGTAGAGACTTGAACACCAGTACGTTTGAGGCACCATTTTTGAACACCATCTTCCAATAATTTAATTCAATAGGATCGTTCTTATCTTTTTGATTCAACTTTGTGGGATGAATTCTTGACAAGTGTTTTAGATTTGTTTTGTGAGTCCCAATTTGTAGATTTGGAGGATACACTTCAGGATCTTAATTTTCTCTTTGATGAAATTTACAACCCAACTATTATCTCATCATCTTTATCTTTGGAGATTGTTCTTCATGATTCTTCATAGGTTTCTAGATTAGTTACACCTCATTATATTGTGACATCCTTTAATTTTGACATGTGCACACTCGAGGAGTTAAAATACCTATCATGAGAATTATTTCCTCATTTGTCTTATTGTAGTTGGATTTTCTTCCATATACACCATTTTATTTTTTCTTCCAAAGGGGAGAAATTTTGTTTTCTAATTGTGGACACTTTTCATCATTCATCTTCATCCATTCACCATTGCCACATGTTCTACTTCTTTGTGATGGTGATCTATAGTATCACCATTCTCTCCTATAGGGAGGGTTATTGATTGTATATTTGTGATAGATGTAGTCCTTGGGGGTTCATTTTGAGTCCTTCCATCACTTAAATACATGTTTTTTTTTCATATTTTCTCTCTTTTGGAGAGTGTTTTTTCTTATGGGTTATTCTTCTTTACTTTATTTTTTAGAGATATTTTGTACATGAGTACCTAGAAAGGCATTTTTTTCCAATAACCATCTCTTAGTTCTTGCATTTAATCATTCCTCTATAATCTCCACTTACGGGGGTATTGGTGTTAATAAGGTATATTCCTAATTGGTTCCCATCTAAATCTTATTCACACTTTATTTGTAAAGCTTGCTCAAGGAACTTTTCAATTATTTAATTTTTGTGTTTCATGTCATATATTGTAAAACATGTCATGATCTTATGTTATCCTATCTCCTCACCTTTTCTATATAAGCAAGTCTCCTCTTGCACATTATGCATCCTATAATCAAACATTCATTCCTTGATACTCTCTTGTGAAAGTTTATTTTTGGTTTTGTAGGAAATCCTAATTACTTGATTCTCTAACAAATGATTCCTACACTAACCAAAAGGATCCATTTCTACCTTTATCGACCACATTGAATTTTTTTTAAAGAAATTATCTTATAGCATTGAAACTAGCTAACCATGATTGATCTTTGTAATTCTAAACAACGTTTGGGGAGAGCTTATCTTCCCTTTTATAATGAAAAAATAACTAGTCCATATTTTTATCACCAATCTCAAAACCCTAAAATGGATTTTCATAGATACAAGTTCATCGTGTCACCTCCTTTGGAAAAATCATAGAAAAGGGGGTACAAATTGAAAGATACATGATAAAAAAGAGGCTTATCAAAATATTTTCAAAAGATCAAAATAGCAATAAAAATCCCAAGTTTTTTAACAAAAATAAGGACATGGTTTGTGATAGAGTCATGAATGCAAAGAATGTCTAAGTCACACATAACCATACAAGTGTTATTATACCTAGGGAGAAACCTAAATAAGAAATTAAGAAATGTCAATACCTCCTAGGAGATCCCATGGATGTAGTGTTTCATAAATTACTCATAAATAACATGATTTTCTTGCCTCTTACCAAGCCATTGAAAAAATAAAACCTAAACTAACTTGGTATATGGACAATGAGTATTGTAAGTATCACAAAGTCAAAGTCCACACCACAAAAAAAGACATAAAGCTAAAATATTACATAGTACTATGAATATCACAAAGTCAATGTACACACAACCATAAATTGTATGAAGCTTGATATTTACATCCAATATCTAATTAACAAATGAGATATCAAATTAGAAGGGCAACCATCATCTTCACCAAACACCCGATTTAGAATATACCAAGAAACCTTCCTAAAGAACAATCAATCCCACTCCTCATCTAAGTCAAGCTAAAATCATGATACTCACACACATAATATCCATTATCATAAGAACACCCTGAACTATGATCCTATTGTTGGTAACATTGATCAAGATACAACCCAAATCAATACCATGAAATTCAAAACATCTAGTTGTACTATAACTATGTCATGTGGTAGTGTTACCATTGAAGAGATTCCTCTAACTACTCTTAGTGATTGTTATAACCTTATTGAATGACTTGAGAATACTCCAACAAACATATCAATCTTAGATATTCTCAATTTTGGATAATGCCAAGATTAGAGAGCTCAAATTGATAACCTTCCACAAGTGAAAATATGAGCATAATAGTATGTCTATCAATATAAAATGAAGAGTGTGTAATGCAATGATCAAGCCTTACATATATATGCAAGGATGAGGAGGTGATAAGGTAAGAGACAATGAATAACTACCCCTCCAAAGATGGGACACTTGTGTGCTCACTTGACAAGTGGGTAATCAAGTGGCAAGTGTGCATGCAATAAGTGTCTCAAGTGTTGAGGACACATGTATCAATTCTATGAAGTGATTAAAAAGAAAAAATAAACATAAGTAAACTTAAGCTAGGTATGAAAAGGTTAATCCTAGAAAGGTGATTAGATAAATAGGTAAATAATGACACTATTTACACTAAAAACCCCCCTTAAGTACAACTTAGGGAGTATTGTATGCACTAATGATGAGTCTTGGCTACTTGGTAATGTATTTACATTAACACCCCTCTCCAAAAGAGAAATAATGTAAATGCAATCAAATTTACAAGTGAAGAAGATAAAATGACTCATGATGACCCCCAAGGACTACTTATATCACATAAGTACAAAAATGTTCCCCCCATAGGGGAAATAGAACAAGGTATGTGACCCCCCCATAAAATGTGAAGTTACACACTCCATGTGAGGAAATGCTTCCTTCCAAAATTGATAGGAGAAGAGAAACTATGCATCCTCCCCTCAAGATGATTCTTGTAGTGTTGGTAGATTCTTGAAATTGGATGCTAAATATGATCCATGATCTATAACATGCCAATCGTTCACTGGAGTAATTTTTCCTAAGTTTTCACTTTGTGACTAAATAAACCATGTAACAAGCCATTGCAATAAAAAAATTCTTTTCTTTATTGAGAACAAATGAACATATATGCCATAACAATATACAACAAGGTTTCCATTTCAATATTAATAATTTCACAAATTACAATATTCCCAAGAATGTGTACAAGTACATACATAGCTCAACCAAGCTTCAAAGCAATAGATATAGATGGTCTAGGATCTGCCTTTCAAAACCTTGGTCTTTTGTCACCTGTTGATGAGGAGAAGCATCACTCAATTTCCAACCATAGATTCGTATGTAGTCCCCCACACATCTATCATATGATAGATGGCCCTACCCTTCGATGAAGAGATTGGTGGAGTAACCTCGTACGACAACCACACTAAGCTTAGTGTTGTGCTCTATGATTGGTGGAGTAACCTCATCCAATGGACAATCTTTAACCCCAAAATTAACCTATCATTTATCTTACATACTCTAGGGTATTTCTACTCACAAAGCATATATAAAAGTTCCCTCCCTTCAATGGACAAACAATCCTAGTAGGAGTAACCCACTAGCTATCTAGTATAATCAAATAACTTAGCTATGAGTAACCCTTAAGCTACCCTTGTTTAATCATATCTAGTATAATAATACCTATGAAAAATAATCCCTCCTATTATGGAGTAATTATAAGAACTTCACAAAACATCATAAACAACTTCTAATTACCTTTTAAAACAAATGCTATCTTTCCCTAACGCAAGTGATTTCAATAGATCAAATAAAGCACTCAAGAATCAATCTTTCACAAACAAAGATAAATAAAGGAAGATTTGTCCTCATTCCTGTAATACGCTTGTCCAATTGACTGGATGTTGCTCAGATTTCCAACAATAGCAAGTAGCTTTACTTTGATCTCACAAGTAATTCCTCAATAAACCTCTCTCTAAAGTTGATAATATGCTTCTCACAAATTGATAATATTCTCTCACAAAATACTCAAATATCTCACAAAATATAGCAGAATAATGCATACTAGAAGTGCACAATGGAGTGGATTAGAAGAAGAACAAATGAGAGAGCACGCCTCTCTATTTATACAACAAAAAGGAGACTTCATGGCCTACAAAAAAGGAATGTAAATTGACAACAACATCCATGCTAGTTGACTCACTTCACTTGGCAAAAAGGTGGCAACAATCAAAGAGTTTACTCAACACAATAAGCTATAGTTCAACCTCTAAGTTTTGACAATAGCTACAGACTATTTCAATTTGCACATGATCAAATGGCGACAGTCGATTTGTTTCCAAAATGGACTTCTACAACATTTATAACTTCATAATATGTCGCGAAGAAAGCAACCATTGTTCCTATTATTTTGGCACGACTTAAATCATTGAATCAGTCCAAATTCAAAATGCAACACTTGTCCAAGGTCGACTAAGTCCAAGTTTGCAACAAATAGAGGAATGAAGTGTCACTTTGCACATATATAGTGCTTTGACCATTTCCGTCCCTTGTTGTTACTTATCCTATTATCATGTGTTTCACTTTATTTGTTGTTGGTATTTAATCCATCACTAAATGATAAGGCATCCAAAGTAAATTGTAGTTTACTAAGTCAAAGATGTTCTATCTCAAAGCATCGACTATGTCAATTTCTCCATATCGACTTAACTGCTGCACATTACATAGCATACAATCCACCTATGCTTACTTAAATAAATCAGCCTCTAAGAATAACATATGTTAATCGATCTTAAGACTATATTCATATACAGATATATATTCATATATTTACATATACATATATATGTATAACAACACACACACAGACACACATATATATGTATATGTATATATATGTATTATATATATCTTATGTCAATAAAGTATGTATACATTTGATATACAAATGAATACAAGCAAGTTAACATTCACATAGTAATAATAATTATATTGATTATGTTTATATATATAGATATATATATTCCTCTATGAACATGTATACGTATGTGTACATATATCAATACATTCATATGGGCATGTCTGTTTTCCAAACATACGTGTGTATCGATACATTTATACATATGGATATATGTATATATCATATAACATAAATACACACATTCGATTGCACACCAAGCACATACATAATTACTATTGTACTAATAGGTACCTACATTTGATATATCTATACATATACATATACATGTTGTAAGGTCCATTTGATAGTTCCATGCGCATAAGAAACCCATCCATAAGTGTGCATAGGTACGTATACCTATGCACCCTCATGTATGCATTCCTTCATGCATATGGTCTATCATTGACATGCTTATGCATACATAGACATACGTTCCACATGTGTTTAACTTGTTAATACAAGCATAGTAATAAGGGAAGAACTCACAAGCTCAAATAGATAAACATCACGTAATAATGCACTCAATAGCAATCGAGACCCTTACTAATGCAGACACATCAAACTAAGGATGACTTACCAACTCTCAACATAATAGCTTGACTTAACCATACTACTGTGAGTGTGTGTAAGCTCAGATAGGTTACGTTACTGGTTACCTGACCAAGATCTTCTCCTAAGTGATACTTCCCCTCTACCTGGAGGATTGAACATATACCTGCATCCAACTAACACATGCCCACGGTAGTCAACTGTTCACAAAATATGCATTACACATAATACATCTCCATAGTTAGAATATTAATTCAATAACCATTCAGTTCACATATATGCATTTCTTCACATATCATTAAATGAGATAATGTTCATTCATAATTCATTGATAACAAAGTGCAAGCACAATTTATTCACCTTCATAATTCAAATTACATTCACATTTACCCTACATAGTAATAGTAAATAATAAATACACTATTGGGGTGTAAAATACTCCCCCTTGTGAATCATCGTCCCTGATGATTTTATGTAGCAACATAAAACAAATTCACAAACAACATATTGTTTTTCAAGTACACTCAAATGCATCTAAAACATGAGGAAACTTTTGTTGAATCTCAGCATAGTCTTCCAAAGTGGCTAAGTCTTCAGCATACTGGTCCCACTGGACTTTGCACTACAAAACCTCCATGTTACGCAAGCGAAGCTTACATGTTTCGAGCACCTTGATAGGCTTGAGTGTTACCACTTTGGGGTCCTCTACCTCTAAAGAATTCCAATCAATCACATGATTATCACCTCATATATACTTCTTTAGGTAGGACACATGGAATACATTATGCATCCTGGCAAGAGATAGTGGCAACACAATTTAGTAAGCTATCGGATTCACTTCCTCGAGAATCTCAAAAGGACCTACATAGCACGAGGATAGCTTGGAAGATTTCCAAAATTTAATGGAACTCTTGTGAGGTTTTACTCTTAACAACACCTTGTCACCTATGGAAAAATTACAGGGCATTCTTTTAGCATCAACATTGCTTTTTTGTCTATCGTTAGCTTCAGCCAACCTTTGCTTAACAACTTTAACTTGCTCTTCCATTTCAAGCCAACATATTTGTCCCAAGAATCACTCTATCCTCAAGTTTATCCCACTTATAGGAGTTTGACACTTTCAACCATATAACACTTCGAAAGGAGCCATCTTTATCGCGAAATGGTAAGAATTGTTGTAAGCAAATTCCACTAAAGGAAGGTAGTCTTCCCACTTGTATTGCTGATCCATGCAATACATTCTAAGTAGGTCTTCCAATAATTGATTCACCCTTTCAATTTTTCCATCCATTTCTGGATGATATGCTAAGCTAATATTCAGTTGAGTCCCTAGAGCAAAAAATAAGGTTTTCCAAAACCTAGAAGTGACTCATGCATCCCTATCTGAGATAATCTTCTCAAGAATCCCATGCAACCTAAACACTTCTTGCACAAATTTCCTTGCTATGATAGTTGCTCCATTAGTTAGATTCCTAGTATGAAATGTGCTACTTTGGTAAGCTTATCTACAACCACAAGAATGGCATTGTGCTTATTCCTTGACATGGGAAATCCTTGCACAAAGTCCATACTTATGACTTGTCACTTCCTGTTTGGTATATCATGTGGGTATAACAATCTTGTAGGATGATGATTCTCCACTTTCACCCTTTGACATTCAAGACACCTAGCCACAAATTTGGCAGCATCTCCTTTCATCTCCTTCCAAAAGTATAATGGCTTCATATTTGTAATCATTTTGGTCACACTAGGGTGTCTAGAGTACGATGCTTCATGTACTTCTTTCCATACTAGATTCCTTAACTCTTCTATGTTAGATACATACATCCTCCCCTTATATCTAAGTAATCCATTAGGTTCAAAATGAAAACCTTCATACCTAGTATCTTGTGGATTGCTAGTGAGTGCTTGCTTGACTTACAAGTAGTAGTCATCCTCTTTGCATTTCTACAACACTTGAGCTTTAAAGTCAGTTTGAATCATCACTATTGAAGCAATATGACATCTTCAACTCAAGGTGTCAGAAACCTGATTTTCCTTTCCTTTGATGTAACTGATGTTGAAGTCATAATTAGATATTAACTCTAACCATCTTCTTTTCCTAGCATTCAGACTAGGTTGAGTGGATAGATACTTCAACTTGTGATGATCAATTTTCATCTCAAAGGGTTTCCCCAACAAGTAATTCCTCCACATTTGCAATGTGTGAACCACAACTATTAACTCCTAATCATGCAATGCATAATTCTACTCATAAGGTTTCAAATTTCTTGATTCGTAAGAAATTACTTGCCCAAATTTTATTAACACACCCCCTAAGCCCTCCCCAGATGCATTTGTGATAATAATAAAGTCACCTTCAGGATCTAGTACTTTCAAGATTGGTGCAGTAGTAAATTTTTCTTTGAGTAGGTCAAAGGCTTCTTGACTCTTCTTTGTCCATTCAAATTTCTTCCCCTTTCCTCTGCAAAGAAGTAATCAAAAATGTGATCTTGGAGAATTTTGTAACAAACTTTCTATAATACCCTACTAGGCCCATGAAACTCCTTACCTCAGACACATTCTTGGGTACTGGCCATTCTAGCACTCTCTTGATCTAAGCAGGATCTACTGAGATTCCATCAGTCTAAATCACATGCCCAAGATAATGCACTATCCTATGACTATCTCTAACTATCTGCAATGATCTTCCTCATCCTTAGAATAAATTAGGATATCATCTAGAAAAACCAAGATAAACTTATCTAGGAAATCCCTAAATACACTGTTCATTAGGTTCATAAACGTTGTAGGTGCATTCGTTAAACCAAAGGGTAGAACTGTAAACTCATAGTGTCCATATCTAGTTCCGAATGTAGTATTAAAGATATCTTCATCCTTAATTCCCAACTGGTGGTATCTAGATCTTAGATAATATGGTAGCTCCCCTCATCTAATCAAAAAAATCATCAATGTGTGGCAACAGATACTTGTTCCTTACAGTAGCTTTATTAAGCATGTGATAATTGATGCACAAACACAAAGTACCATCTTTCTTTTTCACAAAGATGACTGGTGCTCCCCAAGGTGACACACTTGGTGTTATCAACCACTTAGACAACAATTTATCCAACTGTGCCTTAAGCTTCATTAGCTCAGTTTTTGTCATCCTATATGGAACCTTGGAAATAGGTTCAGAACCTGGAACTATATCTATAGAGAAGTCAAATATCCTTTTCGGTGGGAACCCAAGTAATTCATCTAGAAACACATCCAAATTTTTTCTCAATATAAGATACCTCTCCATATCTGGCATTCTTGTCTCATCCATTTCACCCTCTTCCATCTCTTGGAAGTTTTGTGACCCAAAGTTATGAAGGTGCTCTTCAAGTTCTTCTATCTTGATTGCAAATATTTTTCACTCTTTCTTCTTAGCCCTTAACAGTTGCATTGCAAAGATTTGACAAATCTTGACCTCTCTAGGCATCCATTGAAACTTTACTTGGTTACCAAGATCATCTAGGCATTATATATTTTTTACATGGAAATCTACCTTAGCCCTATGTTTCCATAACCAATTCATACCTAGGATAACGTCATAGGATCCTAAAGGCATGACATATAGGTTTACTTCTATAGAAAAACAAGGTAGCTCTATCCTAGCTTCAAACAAACATTGTTCCACCAACATTATTGGTATTCCTACCATTGGAACTGTTCCTCTTAGGTTCCCTTTTTTACTCTGTTCCACCATTACGGGATCCTTTTTCCCCTTGCTTGGGTACATTTTGCACAACTTCCACCTTCTTTGGAGTTGGCTTGTCTTGAACTCCCACAATCTTCTTATGGTTTCTTTTTTCCTAACGGATGGAGATAGCCTTGATATTTTTCCCCTATTTAACCACTTTCTCATACATAAGATCCATAGTTGTTGGACCGTGCACATCCACCTCTCCTCTGATCTAACCGTTAAGTCCCATGATAAACTTTCTTATGAGAAAGTGTTCATATTTTTGGTACATAGGAACATAACGTAGCAAATGGGTAAACTTCTCCCAATACTTATTGACCGTCATATCACATTGTCTCAAACTCTGAAAATCCATGAGTTTCTAGTCAAAATAGAGTTGGGGCAACCATCTCTTATGGAAAATCTCAAAAAATTCACTCCATTTCAATTTCCATGAGTTAATATTGAGTTCCATATTTTTATTCATCCACTAGTTAGAGGCTTCTCTTGCTAACTGGTATGCACCCCATGTGGCCTTGGTGACCTCAGTATAATTTTGAATGTCAAAATAATTCTCTATTTGGACTAACCAAGCCTCAATTTCATCTCCGCTGGCCCTTCCCTCAAACTTGGGTGGGGTAATTTTCTTCATATCTCTAGAAAGTTTAGAATCCATACGCTTTTTATTTGTTTCCTCAGATAGTGTAGGTGATTTCTATCTCTCATGAACATGAGTTTGATCATGTTCGTGAGAAGAGTTCTCTCCCTCATGCTCATTATTGGGAACTTCCTTCTCAACCCTATCCTTTACCCTTTCTTGTTCTAGGTTATCCAACCTTGCAAAGATTTGGTCCAGTCTAGCTTCAATTCCTATTGGTTCTTGCCCAACTTTATGGCTTCCAATAGGATTGGTTTGTGTTCTCACCATATTCACAAGAATGGATTTTACCTGAAGGTTCATCCATGTTAGATTTAATCATGGTATCAACTATCTTATGGAAAACATTAAAATGAGCTATCAACCACACATAAAGAATTCCACATAAGACTTAAGCACATGCTTTCGATAAACACACAATTTTATTCATTTATCAAGGATCTCAAAATCCTTTTTGATTAGATGGAGTGACTATTTAGATAGTTGAGTGGAGAGTATCCCTTGGATTCACTCTTAGACACATAACTTAATGGAGTATATCCTACATATTTAAATTGTTGCTCATCTCTCATTTGTTCATACCTATCCCATAATGGATAATAGCCTTCAAATTTATCATATAATACATAGTTGTGAGGTACATAACCCTCAAACTTGTTACTTGAGGAAATTACAATTAGTTTCACCATTGGAAGAACTCTAGGGTCCCTAAAGATAAATGTTGGACTGAAACTTCCTTGCGAGGGCATATCCTTGGAAAGTGATAAAGATTTAGACTTCTCTGGTGAGACAGAAGGTAGGTAGTTGTACTTGGCCTCCATCTTCATCTTTCTATTCACATCACTAATCCAAGAAAGTGTGTGACTAAAAGTTTTAGTTTCGCTTAACCAGATGGAATTGTCATATTTAGTACCCTCAATTATTCTAGCGATGGCTTCTCTTTCCTTCTTGGCCTTGAGGTAGGGCTCATTTTCGATTATAGAATTTCTAACCGTTAATCTGAGATGCACCATTCTGGCACAAGAATTTCCAAACATTAGATAATGTTGGATGGAAAGAATGATGAGCTGATAGGTTCTAGAGCTAAACCTGGTAGCTCTAATACCACATGTAATGCACCAACTGTTCATTGAAGTAATTTTTCCTAAGTTTTCACTTTGCGAGTAAATAAACCATGTAATAAGCCATTGCAATAAAAATTCTTTTCTTTATTGAGAAAAAATGAACATAGATGCCATAAAAAAATACAAGAAGGATTCCATTTCAATATAATAATTTCAAAGATTACAATATTCCCAAGAATGTGTACAAGTACATACATATATTAACTAAGCTTCAAAGCAATAGATATAGATGGTCTAAGATCCACCTTTCAAAACCTTGGTCTTCAATCACTTGCTAATGAGGAGAAGCATCATTCAAGTTATTTTCCTCTAACCATAGACTCATAAGCAGTCCCCTGCACATCTAACATATGATAGATGTCCCTACCCTTCGAAAAAGAGATTGGTGGAGTAACCTTGTACGACAACCACATTGAGCTTAGTGTTGTGCCCTACATGACTAGAACTTGTAACCCTACAATTTGGAACTAGGATGCACTACATGGACATGGTGAACTAACAATGGAGCCAAAGACAATCACACTACATTAGCCAAAGTGTTCTCACTCAGTACTTTGAGTGATGGTCATTTTATTCACTTACACTACTTAAACTCATTTTGACTTGAGGCCACTATAATCTATGCATTGGTAATCCCTCCAATGGGAAATATTTAACCCTAGAATTAACCTATCATTTATTTTTCATACTTTAGGGTATTTCTACTCACAAAGCATATGTAAAAGTTCCCTCCCTTCAATGGACAAACAATCCCAGGAGTAACTCACTAGCTATCTAGTATAATCAAATAATTTAGCTATGAGTAACCCTTAAGCTACCCTTGTTTAATCATATCTAGTATAATAATACCTATGACAAACAATCCCTCCTATTATGCAGTAATTACAAGCACTTCACAAAACAACAACAAAAAACTTCTAGTTACCTTTCAAAGAAAATTCTATCTTTCCCTAATGCAAGTGATTTCAATAGATCAAATAAAGCACTCAAGAATCAATCTTTCACAAAAAAAGACAAATAAAGGAAGATTTATCCTCATGGCTATAATACACTTGTCCAATTGATTGGATTTTGCTCAGCTTTCCAACAACAACAACTAGCTTTACTTTGATCTCACAAGTAATGCCTCAATAAACCTCTCTCTCAAGTTGATAATATGCTTCTCAGAAATTGATAATACTCTCTCACAAAACACTCAAAGCTCTCACAAAATACAATAGAATAATGTAGACTAGAAGTGCATAATGGAGCGGATTAGAAGAAGAACAAATGAGAGAGTATGCCTCTCTCTTTATACGGAAAAAAAGAGACTTAATAGCCTACTAAAAGGCCATGTAAATTGATAGCATCATCCATTCTAGTTGACTCACTTCACTTGGAAAAAAGGTAGCAACAATCAAAGAGTTCACTCAACACAATAAGCTATAGGTTGACCTATAAGTTTTGACAACAGCTAAAGACTATTTCAATATGCACATGATCAAATGCTGATAGTCTATTTGTTTCCAAAATGGACTTCTACAACATTTAGAACCTCATAATATGGTGCGAAGCAATTAGCCACTCTTCCTATTATTCTGGTGTGACTTAACTCATTAAATCAGTCCACATTTAAAATGCAACACTTTCCCAAGGTTGACGAAGTCTAAGTTTGCAAAAAATAGAGGAATGAAGTGTTGCTTTGCACATGTATGGTGCTTTGACCATTTCCTTACTTCACTATTACTTATCCTATTATCATGTGTTTCACTTTATTCGATGTTGGTATTTAATCCATTGCTATATGATAAGGCATCTAAAGTAAATTGTAGTTTACTAAGTCAAATATGTTATGTCTCAAAGCATTGACTATGTCAATTTTTCCATATCGGCTTAACTATTGCGCATTACATAGCATATAAATCAATCCATACACATTCCCAATATATTATATTCGAACTTTTAAATGCATTGTATATGTTATATACAATTGGCCTATGCTTACTTAAATAAATTGGCCTCTAAGCTTAGCATATATTAATCGATCTTAAGCATATATTCATATATTTACATATACATATATATATGTATATCAACACACACATATATATATGTATATGTATATATATATGTTAATATATATATCTTATGTCAATAAAGTACATATACATTCGATATACAAATGAATACAAACAAGTCAACATTCACATAGTATTAATAATTATATCGATTGCATTCATATATATATTCCTCTATGTACATGTATACGTATATGTACATATATCGATAAATTTGTATGGGCATGTCTATTTTCCAAACATACATGTGTATCAATACATGTATATATATGGATATATGCATATATCATATATACATACATACATACATATATATACACACACACATTCGATTGCACACCAAGCACATACACAATTACTATCATACTGTTAGGTACCTAAGTGCAATATATCTATACATATACATATACATGTCGTAAGGTCCATTTGATAGTTCCATGTGCATAAGCAACCCGTTCATAAGTGCCCATAGGTATGTCTACCTATGTACCCTCATGTATGTGCTCCTTCATGTGTATGGTCTGTCGTTGACATTCTTATGTATACATAGAAATACATTCCACATGTGTTTAAATTAACAATACAAGCATAGTAATAAGGGAAGAAATCACAAGCTCAAATAGATAAACATCAGTAATAATGCACTCAATAGTAATCAAGACCCTTAATAATGCAAACACATCAAACTAAGGATGACTTACCAACTCTCAACATAATAACTTGACTCAACCATACTATTGTGAGTGTGTGTAAGTTCAGATAGGTTACGTTACTAGTTACCTGACCAAGATCTTCTCTTGAGTGATACTTCCTGTCTGCCTAGAGGATTGAACATATACTTGCATCCAACTAACACATGCCTATGGTACTCAATTATTCACAAAATATGCATTACACACAATACATCTCCATAGTTAGAATATCAATTCAATAACCATTCATTTCACATATATGCATTTCTTCACATATCATTAAATGAGAACATTCATTCATAATTCATTGATAACAAATTGCAAGCACAATTTATTCACCTTCATAATTCAAATTACATTCACATTTACCCTACATAGTAATAGTAAATAGTAAATACACAATTGGGGTGTAACATGATCGTTGAACAACATTTATCCCTTTGGGAAGAAACAACACCACAAATATGTGTAATATGACTTTCCATTCATGATAGGAATATGCAAGAAGTATGATGAATGTATCTAAATGATGCACATGATCCAAAGACAAAAATAATTCCAATGATTTATTTGAAGGATGCTCAAAGTGTAAGATTTACTGCTAACTAAACCCAAGATCAAATGAAAGATTAGGAAAGAATGCTAGAATAGACTATATTATATATAACAAACAAGAATGCATGACACATATAAAAAGAGTCATTACTTTATATAGATCAAGGCAATGCATGAGGTGACCTAGTATCTCACATAAAGCATGGAGTTCAATTAGAGTTAGCTTATGCAATAAATCAAGAAATCTTATCGAAGAAAGCTTATCCAATAAAGTAGGAAAGATTATCTAAGAAGGAAAGCTCATCTAAGAAATCCTATCCAAATCTAGAGAAAATAAAGTAGATAACTAATAAACTAATTACTTAAATAAATAAATGCAACTAGATAAAAACATACTAAGTAAGCTTAAGTGAGTGTAAAAAAGGAATATTTTATACTAACACCTCTCTTAAGTGCAACTTAGGAGAAAAGTCTACAAAAGCTTCAAAGATGGGCCTCTAAAACTAAGATTGATGAGGTACCCAATTGCAAAAATAAGAGAAATGAGAAAAACCTTTCAGAACAAAACTCCTAATCAATTATTTCAAACTCATAAAACATAAGCTACAACTATCAATGGAGAGATGTTGATACATCTCGCACTATAACAAGATTAAGATCAAAGTCAAATAAACCACTATATGAGCATCACTAGTATACTCTAAAATGCTCAAAATTACAGGTTGGTACATAGTCTGCATTGCTCAAGTGGATTTGATTGAATATATAGGTACCTAGTCTTTGGTTATAGAAGTTGACCATTTGAATACATAAATATTTTTCTTTGCAGAGATGTTTTCTGAGTGGATAAAATTAAGATACCCTCTGAAATTTCTCTTGATTTTGGATCTTTATCATGCATTGATTGATTTGCACTAACAAGAACCAAAACAATAAAAAAAGGGAAAAAAGATAAGGCATGCAAAAATCAATGAGAGAATGCATACAAAAAGCATGCTCAAAAAAGATCGACATGCAAAGATGGATGTTCACATCTTGCTCCATAGTTTCCTTCACAAAAATTCACCTTAAAAAACTTGGAACTTTGTAAGTACTGCATTTACAATGCAATGATTACTACAAAAGTATAGTTTAGGACACCAAACATATCCCTCTTATACAAAGAAGATCACCAAAGTTTACCATTATGCCAAATTATAAGCCAAAGGAAAAAAATATAGGTGTTTCAATTTTTTAATTCTAGTACAAAAATCTAAAAATTCTACATGGATGACTGTGTAGAGCAATGCAATACCTTTCCAATGCCTATTGGAACTTGCAAAATGGAGCTCGTGGGTACAATTTATGGCTCGACAATAAGAAAAGAGTAATATCTAGCTTTGATTGACAAAAATAGGAAGTAAACAACATAATCTATAATTTTTTTCTCCACCATAATGAAGTGCTTTGAACTAGCTTTGCAATGCCTATTCAAACACAAAAATTTGACATTCTAGTGAAAATATATGACCTTAAAAAAAAAATGCTTAGTTAGGCATGCGTGTGTTGATGTCAACATGGCATCATCCAATGCAAAAATCAACCGAGGTCAAAGTTATCAAAAATTGACAAATTTATACAAAAATAGGGGTTTTTGGGCCTTTCAGATGTAGTGGTGCAATCCATTTTGCCTCAAAATTCCCCAATTTTCAACATGTCGGGATGCTCACAAAAGATTCTTGATTTTTGCCTCAGTCAATCTGGCCTCCAGTGTTTGATTTTGGCAAAACAAGAGGTTTCTCTAACTTTTTCAGTTGCTCTAAACCAATGGTGATTCCATATTTGATCTAGGAGGCTACAAAACATAAATGCAACACACATGCAACTAAAAAAGAAAATGTTAAACCCCCAAAATATGGTATTTTTTAATAATTTTTGATTCTCCAAATCATATGAGGATGCAAGAGAAGAGCATACTCTTTCACTACCAAAAAATAACAAATTTTCACTTAATATTTCTAAAAAGAAATCCTGTCAATCATGAAGGCTTTGATACCATGATTTACTATTAAATAAATGCAAGATACAATGATAGATTAGGAAAGCATGAAAGAAAAACAATATGCTAGAATAAACTATATTCTATATAGAAAATGAGAGTACATGACAAATATACAAAGAGCCATTGCTTTGTATAGAGCAAGGTAATGCAAGAGGTAACCTATGATCTCCCATAAAGCATGGAGTTCAATTGGAGTTAACCTATGCAATAAAGCATGCAAGCTTATCTAAGAAGGAAAGCTTATCTAAGAAACCTTATCCACATCTAGAGCAAATAAAGTAAATAATTAATAAACTAATCACTTAAATAAATAAATGCAACTAGATAAACACATACTAAGCAAGTTTAAGTGAGCGTAAAATGGAATAGTTTACACTAAAACAAAGATATCCAAGCCAATGTTGATGTGTGATAGATGTTGATAAGATGGATCAGGTACCATATATGATTTAAGAGCAAGGACCATGGATGTATGGTGATAACTAGACTGATGAGAATCTAGTATTGCTGCAGATGATGTCAACATAGATGATGATTGAGTTGGATAGGTCAACTCATGAATATCTGTACAATTTTTTACAAAAAATTGATGTAGGAAAGGCAAGAGAAATATCCAAAGATGGAAATGGTGATGCAACTTCATCGAGCTACCATCAAATAGAAGATGAATTTCCTCAATAGTGTCTTCCAAATTTGCAAGGTGGGATTCTACAAACAAGGATTTGATGTCTGGTAGATATGCATCCCAATGTGGCAAATCTAGAATGACTATAGCAATGTCCTAATGCAAATAATCTATGGAACTCATGAATGAGTCAATACTAGATTTAGATGTAGAAACATGTGATATGAGATATGAGATATCAATGCAAGCAATACGACTACACTGTTCATCCTCAAATGATGGTGTCTCACAAGATGACTTAGTGAGATTAGATGGTGTTTTTTCATATGTTGGAACTAAAGGATCAGGTAAGTCAATACCATGATTAAGAATCATTTTCTCCATTTCCTCAATTCTATGAAACTAATATTCTTCCATTGTATGCCTTTTATTTCTACAATATACACATTTAATTTTTCATAAATATCAAAGATTACAAAGAATAATCAAACATGGAAGGGATTTAGTGTGAGAGACATGATCACATGAAATAAAAACTAAAAATAAGGAAAACATAAAATTTCCCCCTTGACTTAGAGATCCCACCAAGAATTATTAGTGCTGATTATAGCCCCCCCAAAACAATGTGCAAGAAAAACTACAAGTTATGAAGATTGGATGTCAAAATATTCCATTTATACCTTTATTTTTACAATTTTTTGAGAAAAAATATAATCTAGATCTTATTTTTACATGAAAAATTAGATTCCTTGTAAAATTTTGATAGAAATAATAAAAAAAAATTTGCAAAAATTTGATAATTAGAGTGAAAGTTATGCCCTATCAAAATTTGCTTACAAATTGTAATGGCACAAATTTGCACCCTAGGTAAATTTCCCATTTATTTACCCTTACTTTAGAATTAAAAGTACGAAGATGCATAAAACCATCGTCGTCTTTCCGTTCCTTCCACATGTCTTTGTATTTTTGTGTCAATGGAGGAATATTTGTTAGGGACGTCCATGCGCCACACTGTCGTCCTGACAAATTTCTGCCTCTAAAGTCCATAGAAGTGTTACATTCCTGGTTGGTCATGAAGGTAACATACTATGCTAGGTCTTGACTACCAAAAAAATACTCCTTTCCTCCATTTTTCTCATTCAAAGTCATTCTTTCACTCTCTCTTGCAAGCTCTTGCATTCTCTAACTCCTCTTTATTCACTTCTTGATCATTCTTGCTTCTCCATTGCTCTATCTTGCTACTACTATATTTCTTCTTTGGTCTTCTTGCTTCAAAACCATCATCATTGTAGGTTTAGAAGGTTCTATCTTCTTAATGTGGTGGTGCTACTCTCTTCTTTCCTCTGTCAGCCTTGAGTGCTCATAGTAGGGAAGGTAACATTTTGTCTTTTCATTTCATTTTGCATATATTGTCTTCTAGAGGAGCATTCAGGTTGTCATTGCTCTCTACCTTATTGTGTCATTTCTATTCTTTCCTTTATCACTTTGTCTCTATATCATTATATATATGGCTGTCTATGGAGGTGGGAACATCAAAATGGGGGTCTAACTAAGGTAGACCTCAAAACACAACCCAACAATTTCTTGTTTTTGTGTGTGTAGGTGCAAGTTCATTTTCTCAAAGCTAGATGGAGAATTTTAATCTACATGAAAGTATCTTTTTCTACTCTTTCCTTGTCATTTTCGTCATTAGAATACCTCTCTTTCTAGTATTCTTCTTGTTGTACTATTTATTTATGTATTTTCATATTAAACTGTCAAACTATAAAACTCTGTCATTCGGGTTGTAGGTAGACCTTGAGTATCTTTGACTGTTATTCAGGAGATCTAGTAGAGTAGTTACCACTCCTATGGGTTCTCAGAAGTTCTCCATGATTGCACCTTCAACCATTGGAATGAAGAGAAAGGAGAAAAGTTATCTTATAGAAAAAAATAGTGCTCCAGTGAAGGAGAATACTTCTCTAACAAAGAAACAAAAGAGGCCTAAGAAAGGAAAGGATACTCTAGCAACACAACAATCTAGTTATGTGAGAAAAAGAGTGAAGAAAAAGGCCACCAAAGAGTAGTATTTGGGTGTCAATTTTGAAGACGATGATGAAGAAGAAGAAGTACCACAACTAGTTCGGAAGAGAAAAGGTGAAGCTTCACAAGGTGAAGCTGGTACAAAGAAGAAGAAATTTGATATCATTGACATAGATAGTGAAGTCGAGGTGGAAAAAGAAAAGGAAGGCTTCAAAATAGAGGTAAGAGAGAAGAGAGGAAAAACAAGCAAGAAAAGGACACTGGAAGAGAAGAAGAAGCAAAAGAAGAATCTGATAAGAGTCCACAGTCCTATGAAAGTAGATGCAATTTTTAATGGCACTTTTCAGCATGATATGTTAGTGGAAATTGCAACATTGTATAATGAGGTTGAAGAGGTGGACAAGGCCATCATTGTTGAAGCTATTATTAAATATATTATTGTTAGTGAAGTTGATATATGGAACATAAAGAAATAGTTGCCTATGGAACTATGAAATGTTTTGATAGAGAGGAGATAGGAAGCTATAGAAGAAGAGGCCAATTGAAGGCCTATGCATTGGAGAAGGTAAGTGCTCCTTTGTTCGATGAAAATAAAGCCACATTGGCACAAAATTGTATATTAGAGAATTGAGAAAAAACAAAGGGTGATGACCCTTATGAGTAAAGATCAAAATGACATTGAGAGGCTCCGGAAGGAGATTGTAGAAAAGGTTGTGGACCTAGCACAGAGATTGGGGATGATGTCGAAGAATAAGGAAGAAGTGCATATGGAAATTATTGCTTCGAAAGAGAATTTCAAAGATGATGTGTAGATAGATGGTGCTCAACATGAGCATGAGATAAAAGAAGTGGATGCACAAGATAATTTTCCTCTTGATATGGAAGAAACAAAAGAAGAAAATGTTGATGTTGAGAAAAGTGTTGAGAAGGATGCAGCTACCAAAGAAGATACTACAAAGGAGGATACTCTTACTCCTCCTCTGGTAACTGATACATATTTCAAGAGAGTACAAGATCAACCAAAGACAGCTATCTCTCTAGATAATAAAAAATAAACTACTAGTGAAGATAATACAGGAAAGACTGATGAGAAGATACCTTTGGTGATGCGAGAGAACAAACAAAAGTGGAGACACCAATTAACAGTGGTGAGAAGGAGGAGTTAAAAGAAAAGGCTGCAAAGGAGAGCACTAAGTCTACTAGTGAGTCTTTTGGCTCCTCTGGAAATTATTTGAAAATTTTTCTAAGCATGTAGCTTAAGTTCCAGCCGGTTGTGTCTGCGTAATTGCTACAATTTCCCATGCAACAGGGGAGTGTGGACCTAGAAAAAATTTCACCGCTCCACAAGCTTCAACTGGAAGATGTCTTCCACACATCTTCCTGGAAGGAAATCATTGAAATTCATCAAAAGAGTAGAGAACTAATTGAGGAGGTAATGAAGACCTTATAGGAGTCCATACCCTGTACAATAATTGACAATTCACTCTTCAATATGGAAAATCTGAAATTTTTAATTGATTCATTTAAAGAGTATACCACTAGATTGAAGGAAATTTTGGAAAAAAAAATAGATAAACATATGGATGAGAAGAACTAAATGGAAATAATGAAGAAGTGTGCACAAGCACACAAAAAATTTCAGGAATGTTTCAAGGGTGCACAATCTTGTGTGGCTAAGGCCAAAGCCTTATTCCAGTTTTGCATGAAGTGTCCCAGATCCACAAAGAGCATTAAAGATGAAATGGACTCAATTGAGTCATAGATAAACAAATATTCCAGTGCATATGATCTAACACAAGACCTATATGGAATCACACAATCAGCTAGAGAAGACTTACATGAGAAATAATTCCAATTGCAAGGTCAAAAAGAGATCATTTTGTAGTTCGGGAACCTCGGGGACTTGGTGAACTCAAAGTTCATATGTATTTCTAGTGCCCTGATAAGTGTTGACAAAGCGACAAAGCTCAATTTGGTACAAAACACTTTGGAAGAAGGGGAAGACTGCCTAATGGAGCTAGAGACCCATTGTAGGATGCTTGGCATAGCCAAGAAGATTTGGGAAGAGGGAAAATAGGATTGGAAAGCTCATCTAAAGAAGCTTCAAGGGTCAACCTCCTTTGGCTGACAGTAATTCTTTATTTCTATGCAGTTTCAGTTTATTGTTTTAGACTCCAATGTACATATTCGGATGGTGTAAAGTGTTTTGTGGTGTAAATTTTTGAACTAGTTATGGTGTATAGCTCTCTTAGGGAGAGTTAGTTCAATTTTTCAATTTGAACATATGGATATATTTGTCAAGGATAGATCTGATCTGTGAAAAGATTATTGTATGCGCTCTTTTCCCTTGATGTCAAAGGGGGAGAATAATTTTGGAGATTATTTTGGCATGTTTCCATCAATGACAAAGGGGGAGATTGTTGGAAGAATAAGGAGATGTCATTGATGAACTTGTTGGAAACATGAGCATGTGGGATGAGAACAAAGTGAACAATTATGCATTGCAGTGTTGTCATTGATGTCAACATTGTATCATAGTACAAAGACTATGGTACAAAATAGTTTGGATGGATTGAATATGTTTGAGGATTTATTATGTGTACAAGGGATCCAATATTTGGGTCTGCATTGGTCCACTGATGAAGATTTTTCTCTACACTTCTAACATAATTTTTTTGGTTGATAGAGGAACCTAATTCTAGAGTTTCATTTTTTTGGCTCCTGATGTGGATATGAGTAACACAAGTTTGTCTTGGCAGTATCAGATGGTTTCCAATTCAGTGCATATGTTTTGGTGAATCCACACTTCTCCACAGATTGGATTTTGGCTTTGTGGTTCTATGGAGATGTTGAAAGGTGTTAGTTGATTATGTATTCTAGTTGGGATAAATTTTAGAGGTCCGCGTGTCCGAGTGTGGGTGTACAATTGGAAAAATTTGTAATTAGGTCATTACCGACGCCGACCTAATGAGCGTTATGTTTGTGGAGTTTAATTGTGTTGATCTATTATGTGGATGCTATCTTAGGTACATGTTGACCTATTTCACATTTTTTTGAGGTTTGAATCTTGGCACAAAGTGTGTGTTTATGGATATTAATCCAAAAAGCTACTTTTTGTGTATTACATCCAATTAGGCTGACCTAATTGATGATTTTAGTGAAGTAAATATCTATGAAGGATATTTTTGATATTTTAGATGTAGAGACACGTGATAAGATTTTGTGGATGTGAATTGTGTAAATGTAGAGCAGAGAAAATTATTAAGTTAGATCAATATGAAGTGTGTAAAGTCTATATTCTGAGCTTCATTGGAACTATATTTCATGCATATGTTAGATGCAATTGTAACAGTTCAAAACTTGGTTGTGTGCCATAATCTCTTCTATTTGATGAGAGCCACAACCCAAGACTCAAAAAAGCACACAATAGAGGTAATCACAAAATTATTATTTATTTATTAGAAATATGTTTTCATTACAGAGAAATTACATTCCAGGCGATCAAATCCTCATAGGCTGCAATACATGCAACTTTTACTGTTTCTAAAAGAAATTCCCCCTTTCCCAAATACAATTTCTTCTATTCTAATCCCCCCTAGAATTTCCAAAATGAGTCATAAATAGTATTTTTATGGCTTGGAGCCAAAAATACAATTTTAATTTTGAATGTAGGTGGTTGGGTGCCGAAATTTGAAATTTGAAATTCAGAAATTGAGTCCCAATTCAAAAATTGGCAATTTTCCAAAAATTGACCAACTTTCGAAAGCCATAACTTTTGATCCAAGACTCTGTTTGATGTGTCGTTTGAACCGTTGGAAAGGTCTCAGAGTATAGAATGTGCTAACAACCAAAACAAGAGGTTCTGATGATTTCTAGGAGTGTACAAGACTGTTTAGTGTGTCAAATTGAACTCAAAAGAGTTTTCAAGGCACTTTTGGGAAATTGAAACTTGAATATCTTTCAAACCGAGAATGATCTTGTCCTGATTCTTTCGCCAAAGTGTCTATTTTTCTATCTTGAAGCTTCCCATAAATTTCTGCTTCGTCATGTCTTCAAATTCATAGGTATACTAAAAATAGTAGTTTGACCAGAAAAAGCAGAAAAGTAGTTTTGAAAGTTGGGGATTCTTATTCGACGAAAAGGGTATCCAGAAATGCAAAAACATCTACCAAAAAGATAATAGAAAGGAAAAATATTTTTGGGTGATGCAGGATTACCCTTACACCACTGGATGTGCTTGCATCACTATCTCTTCTATATTTTAGTGGGCAACAAGTTCACTTGGATAGTGAGTCCACATGCAATGAGCACTTCTGTAATATACTATAACTGGTTATAATATATTGTGATATAATCCTCGTCATGGTTATATTATATATGTGTCACAAAGTGTGTAGATTTATGACCCAATCTATGACCCATAGATACAAAATTAGGAGTCTTGGATATTTAGAAATGGAATCTAGGTAGGTCATTGTCTACTAAATAAAATCTTCTACATTTTTTGAGTTAGTTCCATCTAAGTATGTGAACATGGTTTTTTTCACGCATATCCCTCCTCCTAAAAATATGAGTGTAATGCTTGATATAACTTCCACCTCACATGATGAGCCTCTAAGTAAGGATCCTTCCCTGTTATACATTCCTACTTGGATTAATGGAAATTTCATAATTGGCATCCTTTTTGATTTGACGATTCGGGTTAATAGGACAACGAAGGAGACTCTATTTATAAAAAAATTACATAAGGAGAGACACAAAGAGTTGAATACCACTCTCCATACCAATGATGGAATCTCTATTTCCCCTATCCAGGCTCTATTCCTTTATTAGTCTTAGTAGGACCCAAGGTTGTTGATGTCTCATTTGTTATCATTCCAAATTCTGAATTGTTTAGTTAGGATAGGCATCCCTTGGCTAGCCTCTATGGTTCATAAATGTTTGAATTTCCCTCATGAAGGCATTGTGCATGTGGTGTATGACATTGGCTATAAACCATTGGTGTCACATGGGGGCTTCTCACTGGATCACTTTTGGCCTACCCCGGTCCGATCTCTCCCTCCTAAGGGAGATTTGTTATACAAAGCTTATATTAAATATAAGATTGAGGGCTCAATGTCGATGGCTAGTTATCTAGTGTCTCCTTATACTATCTCTATGAAAGCCTCTATGGTAGCACAACAACAAGTTGCCTCTTTGGCCCCATCTAAGGGAAAGGGGAAGCTTTCTCATGCTCTAGAGCCTTCTCATTTTGTGTATGTAGTTCCATCTACTTCTACTTCTTGTCCTGATGTGACATCTTCGACTCCCACTCTCGTGCCTCATATGGGAAGTGTGATGGTACCTGCATGGCAAAAAATGAAGCTTTAGTTTTTTGAGCTTCCAATGCTACCCATGGTACCATGATCCACTGTCTATGGTAGAGGGAAGTATTCACATTGGGTTGTTCCTACATCTTAGCCTCTGTGGCATCCTATTGTTCGTCTGCCTGCCCCTAAGGTAGAGAATGAGAAGAGACCTGCCACTAAGGTGTTGATGTTTGTTTCTCCTCTTGTGGTTGTTTTTTCCCCTATGCTTCCTCGTCCTGCTCTTACCCAGGAGATTATCCTTCCATAAAAAATGATTGTGGAGGATAACCATGTGGTTGAGCAGCAACCTCCGATCTCTTCTCAAGTTGTTTCTTCTAGCACCCGTAGTCAATGTAACCAACTTGCACATGAGCAATTGAAAGGCTGTGGCCACGAAACATGTTGCCTCATAAAAGAAAGAGAGGGTGCCAGTGGCATCTATCTCTGCATCCTCTATTTCTATTCCGCTTTCTCTTGTTGTTTCTTCCTTGATTCCCATTGCCTTTTTTTTGCTTTCAACTCCTTTGGTGGGTCATGTTGATGCTCACCCCAAAAGGGTGCAAGTTTTCATCACTCCCTCTGTAGAGCCCCCTCTCTTGATGTCCCTCTTGGACATCCCTCCTTTCTCTTAGCCCATAGACATGTTGAATACAACAATGGTGTCTGCTGCGGATTTTTATTCTTCCTCCTCCACTTCCTCTTCGTTCATGGGGATTCCACATCCTCTACTGAAGCGTAAGCTAGAGAGTGACCTCATTGTGAGTGGACTTCGAAAGAAGGGTTCACCTTCTTTGGAAGTTGGTTTTGTTTTAGCCTACACCATACTCATGATGAACGCAACCCCTGCATCCATGGAGTTTGTCACTTCCCCTCTTGATGAGGTTGGTAATGAATCTCATGTGTCTCATTATTCTCCTTCTTAGTTAACACATGGAACTCCAATAAAGTGTATGTTCAACTCAATGGATGATTTCTCAGCTCTATCTTCAATCTTTGTGAGATCAATGACTTTTGCTTCACAAGAGTTTAGTGAAAAATACCTTGAGGGACCTTATTCCTTGGCCCTTTTTTTAGGTGAGTCGGAGGGTACCACTCTTGCTATATCGCCCTTGTAGGCCCATCTTCCCTCCTCTTACAATGATCTAGATTGGGAGTAAGATAACCTGTTGGTCAATGAGGATTAGGGTGGTACCTCCTCTTTATTTGTAGCACAAATTTTTTTTTGTGCTTGTGTTCCCTCATGCTTGTCTTTTTGTGTTTGTGATCCTTCTTGGAGGACCCTCACCACCCTTGTAGGTACTTGGATATAGGAACATATTTTTTTGTGTGCATTTCTTCTATTTATATCATCATTCTTCTATGTGTTATGAAGTTGTTTTTTGATATTGGGGACGATACAAAACATTGGGGACATTTAGGCCTTCTTCCATGTTGACCCAATTTTTATTTTTACTTTGTCTTCACATGCTCTTCTTCATGTTCTAAGAACTTTAGGTATTGATGACCATTTTTTCATACATTGTATTATATCTATTTGTATCTATGAATAGATCTGACCCCGAATTCTCAGATCACCTTGTCTCTTGATTTCTTCGTCTATGTCTTCTTCTTGATGTTGTAGTTCTTATGTGTTATCCCTCACATTTTTGAAAAAATACCATGAATACATTTGGTCATGTGTTGCGTTCCACAACATCTCTACCTCTCCTTTCTCTCCTTAGGATGTCATGTGCTCCTTTGCACACCACACACCATCCTAAGATAGGGCTACCATGTTGTTCCAATTTTAATTAAGGAGAATTCTTTCAAAAGGATTCCTTGATGTAAACTCTTCTTTAAAATGAATTCCTTGATGAAACAATCCCTTATTGAAATCCTTCATTTCCAAAATTTTGTATTCTCTCAGGACTCTTGGATGAAATTTTCTTTCAAAAATGATCTTGTATGTGAAAGAGTCTAAAAAATTTCCTTAGAAAAGGAGCATTCTTTCCAATGGATTCCTTGATGATAGGATAACTTGTGGAAAATGTGGTGTCTTTAAATTGGAGTGTTCCTTTGAATGGGCCCCTTGGTGTCTTGAAGGGTTACCTGCCAAAGGAACCCCCTTTGAAATATTTCTTCTCAAAAGATCTCTTTGTTGTCTTGAGGTGTTTATTTTTTATTTGATATTTGATGTCACATGTCTTGGTGTTAGCCATCTTATATCTTGGTGTCTAGCTTGGGGGAATGGTGTAGGGGCACCATGGCAATTTTGCTCAAATATTGTCGTTAGGTGTCTAGGTTTGTGCTTTATGTGTTTGAACACTTTTTTGATGTAATAAGGTCGAATGGAGACCATATTTGATGCATTTGAGTCATGTAGGGTCCTTTAGTGATGTTTTGTAAAAAGTTGTCAAAATGGTGTAAAAGTTGCTTTGCAACTTGACAATTTTGCTTTGAAGGGAAGTTGAATAGTCATTTTTTTAACAATTGGTTGTAGACCATTGGAATTCAATTGGAACTTGTTTAAAAATCCTCAAAAACTTTGAGGCAACACTGTTGAAGCATTTTGAGGACAAGAAATAAGAAAATACTCTATTTTCTGCATATTTTTCTGTGTTTTATGTAGTTTTCTAGTTCTATACGGTCCTGTACAGTTGTGTCATGATCTAAAATTCATGTGAGAAGCTAATATAGTGAATCTACTTTAATTTGGATGTGGTGTGATTTTTTTTTGTTGAGAATTAAGCAAGTTTGAAGAGTTTCTTTGAAGACTACCTGTAAAACCCTAAGTTTAAGGGTTTGTGCACAAAATCATGAGTTGCAACCCATTCCACTGTTGAATATAGGCCAAAATAGGTGGAATGGAGGAAATTAATTCTCTTTCAATGTTTTTGTTGTGGTTTAGAGCAGGGGATGGAGTTTGGGGTAGTTTTTTCCATGCCCTAGCCTAACATCTTCATGTTTTAGGCTTAGAAAGGGTAGAGATATAGTAGGATAAAAATTTGAAAGTCAATTTTTTTGATGAAAATTGTTTTTTGGGACCTTATGTGATAGGTGGAAACTACCGGTGTAGAGGTTTGGTGTTTGGTGTTTATATTTTTTATAGGTGCTTTGGAAAAGTGGCCTAATTTAGCCTTGTTTCAACATATCAGACCTAATTTGGAGAACTTGGTCACAAACAACCCTAAACACAAATGAGATATGTTAAAATTGAGGATAATGGGTGTCTAAAAAGGTTTTGGTCTTGTGGATAAATGACTTTCTCTAAAAGATATGTTTGAAGAACTAGGGCTAGAGACCTAGAAGTTAACAAGAGATATTGTGCAAACCACCATTGTTGGGGTCTTGTAAAAAGAAGAGGTGATTGAATTGTGTTGAATTGTCTTATTGAACCTATTCCACCCATTCTTTCTATCAGGTGGTATCAAAGCATAGGTTATGATTGTGAAGTGGGAAAGTGAATGAGAATTGGCATAAGCAAGATGCCTCCAAAGAACAATCCAATGACCAAGGAAGTTAGAGAATTGAAGGAACAATATGCAAAGGAGGTGAGGCTCTACAAGGAGTCTCATGAAGCTACCCTTGCTAGAATAGCAGCCCTAGAGAAGAATCAAAGAAGAGGTATGGCCAGTGGTGACCAAAATGATAAGGAGGATGAGGGTGAGAGTGAGAACCCCTCCAGTAGGAGTCCATGATGATGAGGACTTGGACCCTGAAGAGGTGAGAATGGTCAGGATGCTAGAGGATGTCAAGGGGGATAATACTCCAAAGGTGAAAGTTGAAGCACCTATGTACAGTGTGTTGGCAAGAGACACTGCACAAGTCATCTGGTGTTGTCATTGATGGAAACCCTAGTCAGTAATCCTATCTACACTTCAATATTTTCTCATACTGGAAGTCAAATTGAAGTTTTATGATTAATTGTCAAAGTTAGAACAGAGCATCCGACAAAATTGTGTTCATCGATTCATATGAAATTTTTTGTTATCATTTTGAGTTGTGGATCTCATGGAAGGTTGCTTGGTGTATGAACTATTTTATCCTTGAATCTTAGAGCCTCGTATTGATTGGTGTGAAAGTTAGAAGATCTGGTTTATTGTTTTTCAGTCTAGCAGTGTAGAAAGGCCAAAAAGGTGGTTGTAGCGTGTTGAGGATCTTTGTGGAATAATTTTTGAAGGTGTGTCATGTTTGAGGATGTTATTTTGGATCATTGTTATGTTGTGGCCAACATTGGATGGTTCACATTAATAATTGTCTATGGATTGAGCCGAAAGTTTGTAAATGTTTTATATTTTATTGAAGCCGACATGTATTTGATTAAATCTCTTGATTCAGATATATATGGGATCATTCATATCATTTTAGTGTTTGTTGATGTTTGTTGCAATGTGATGTGAAAGTCAGAAGGATTGTAGAATGATTATGTACAGTTTCACTTGTGCAGAAAAAGATTTGTGATCTGAATTAAAGCAGATAGAGCAGTAGAGAAAAATCAGACAGAGTGTGAAGAATTTTGTAAATGTGCTTAATCAAAATTGTAATCAGGCATTAGAAGATGATATTATTTAGTTCAAATCTTTTGGATGTTATCCAAATGTTTTTGTAAGATAGCGAGTCTTCCTTTTTGTATTTGAGCAGTGAGTTCTAGGTAGTGTGTTTGAATGCATGTGCATTCTCTTTTGTAAACACTTATATTTGAATATACTCATATTGTGGATTGACCTCCACCATGTTTTTTCCCCTAACAGGGTTTCCATTAAAAAAATCCTTGTGTTATGGTATTGTGGTTGAATTCTTTGTGTTCTTGCATCTTTCTTTTTGTTCAATGCTATAAGTTGTTTAAGGATCAAGTTAATAAAGTTAAATTTTGTAGAACACTAATTCACCCCCCTCCTCTCAGTGTTCCTTGATTCCAACAATTGGTATCAGAGCCTAGTTCCCCGTAAGAAGTTTGACAACTTGGGGAAGATCTGGGAAATTGATTCAATGGATTCTGACAGTCTTCAACAACAACTTTTGGTGGTGCTAGATGATCTTGATCAGTCCGAATATGAAGTTCGAGAATTGCAGACAAGCCTCATGAATGTTGAGAATTTCATTCAATCATTGAAAGATAAAATCAACGAGTCAAGGGAAAAGAGAAAGGAACTATGTGATCAACTTAAGTAGAAAGAAAGTAAGAGCATGGAAGGTGAACACCTGAGTCAATCCTTGAAGGAAAAGATAGAAGAATGTGAAAATATCACTAGAGATAATGCAGTTTTAAAGCATGAGATGGAATTTATTGTGATGAGGATGACCAAGGAGATTGCAAACATAAAGAAGAATGAAGAGAAACTTACTCAGTCCTTGAAAGAGAAATCTAAAGAATGTAGTCAAATTACTGATTGGTTTAATCAGTTGGAGCTTGAATTGCAACAATCCAGAAACAATGAAGAAGAGCTTGAAAGATAGATTGTTACTCTCAGGGATGAAATTTCTACTACAAATGAATACAAGGAGAAGTTCACGATTAGCTCAGCCAAGCTTGATGAACTAATTCAGAGTCAGAGGACTGGAAGTGATAAGCGAGGTCTTGGATATGAGAAAGGAGAAAGCTCCAGATCTGGACAAAGGAGATTTAGGCAAGGAAATTAGATGAACAAAGCTAGAAGGTATCCGATAAGACAACCTAATGCTCAAAATTTGAATGGTTACTATTATGTTTGCAATAAATTTGGTCATATGGCTACTCAATGTAGAAGTAGAATGAATCCAAGTGGTCCATCATTCTTAGGTCAATGTTTCAATTGCAATAAGTATGGTCATAAGTCAATTGAATGCAAAAATATGATGAACAACCTTTTCAATAGAAATGTCAGATGTTATGCCTGCAATAGATTTGGCCATATTGCTGACCAGTGTAGATCAAGAAAAAATCAATGGAATAACTAGTCTAGACAAATAAATGTTGTGTGCTATAATTGCAACAAATTCGGTCACATTGGAAAATTCTGTAGAAGTAGGAAGGGTCCAGTAAACAAAGGGAAAAATATGCAGAAGGATGAAAAGGGAAAAGTAAAAGTTACTACGGATGAGATCAGGAAGCATTTGAAGAAGACATGGGTGAAGAAGAGTGTTTTTGTTACAGGAAATGAGTCAACACCATAATTTGGTGCTGGAAATTCCTCTGGGAATTAGTTTATGGCCTCTAGCCTAGGGGGAGTTCTCAAGAAAATATTTTAACCCCTTGACAGTAGTTGGTATCGGAATGTGGAAAATTGCAACGACTGTATTAATGATCTATAAATGTTTTGGAATCTCTTGTGGAGGAAAATTTTCCAAAGTTTAAGGTTCACATAATAATTTTCTTTCTCAGTCTATGAAAATAGGGTATCCGGAAGACCTAGGGAAAACAAATTTATTGTGACAAAAATTTAGGTGTGCAAATGACAAAAGGTTACTTCTATCCCTCATTTTTCACATTGCATTTCAAGAAGAAGAAGTTTGGAGAGCTCTGAAAGTGAAGTTTGGCGAGATTCAAGTCTGAAGATGATTCAACGATCAAACCCTAATCCAAAAAAAGGTATTTATCCGTAAACTTGTGAACTTGAAAATTTTGGAAATGGTTGCTCCATTAGTAGTTGATATCAAGGATAGAACCCATCCGAAATTCAAATGGCACCGATTCAAATCCATCGAGACAGAACCATTAGGTGCATTTTCTTCCATTTTGTATGGTGTTCTACATATCAAAGATATTAGGGCATACATTGATGAAAATGTTAGGGAATTAGGAAGCTCCCAGTTGTTAAACTTGTATACATATCACATTGTGGGAGAGGATCTCTATGTAAAACCTGAATTAAAATTTTTGGAGAAGTTCACTCAAATTGTGAAATTTCTCTCGTTCAAAGAAAATGAATGTGTTTGGTACATATTGAGTCAAGTGCGTGCTGAGTTCATGTGGTTAAGTCAGCCCTTTAAGAGCACAAATGAAGCTATAAGGATTGTAACTAGTCTGAATTCATCCGGTGGGTTGTTGACACTGAAATCTATGAAGAATCAAACAGTCACTAAGGCAATGGGTTCAGTGTTTGACAAGAGATCCATGACAATCAATGACATCATCGAAGTGGATGTGAGATTTGCTTCTATGGTTATTGGTTACAAAATTTATCACTCCAACTGGGATAACTCTATATCTGGTACTGCAATATATGCAGCTTATCAACATGGTCAAAGAAAATGCAGAATATGACCTATGTGAGTTACTCTGAAACCAGCTAATTGAAAATCTTGGAAAAATCAAGAAGGATAAGAAGAACTCTTTCAAGTATGGTAATCTGTTGTTATGCCTATTTTTCTACTTCATGAATGAATTTCTGGGAGTTGGAAAAGTGCAATGGCAAAATGATAAACCAGCAGTTGTTCAAATAAGAAATATTCTATACAGAATTGGTGACAACAAAGCAAGGAAAAATGTTGTCTAGGGCTATTTCAAAAGTTTTTAGAGTGAGATGCAAGCCAGGGAAAGGATTCCCACATCTATGTGGAAAAATACAAGGATATAATTTTCTTCATGGTTGATATTGATCAGTGCTTGATGGAAGCTGCAAAACCTAGAATAGTTTGGATAATGCCAATGGGTTATGAGGTTGAGGAACACATTTTGGAGCTATATGGTCAACACCTATTGAGTAAATGTTGGGATCCGAAAGAAGAAAAGTTTGGTACCTTTGAAGAAAAGGATATGCAAGTGCATGAACAACTAAAGAAGCCTATGATAATCCAGAAGGTGAGAAAGGAAGTTGAAGCTTTTGCAGAAAGCATGGGCATATCAGCTGAAGCAGTGAGAGAAGCTACGAGGAAAAGAGAAAAATATAAAGAAGAAGAGCCTGATAAAACTGAGTCTACTAGTATGACATCCTCTACCAGAACTAGATCTACAAGGATCTCTACACTCTCATTCGGTCCTACAAAGAAGTAAATCCTTGTGAAAGCTCAAGTCAAGACATCTGGGAGAGAAGGAAAGAGGAAGAAGGATAAGAGCACAAGAGTCTATGTTGTAGTGGAAGAGGATGAAGAAACTGAATCTAATGAAGAGGTAAGAGAAATTAAGCAAAAGGGCACAAACACATCAAAAGTCTCTAAGGACAAGCCCTTCGGTGAAGAGAAAGCAAAGAAAAAGGTGAAAATTGACAGATCAAGTATGTTTGTAGAAGAAATGGAAAAAGCTTTGATTAAGGATGGTAATCTTAGGCCACTTTGTGAATGGTATGACACTTTTGATAGTGTTGGTCAGAGAATTCTTGAAGAAGCTACAATAAAGTATTTGAATAATTTCAATATGACTCTCATAGAAATAATGTTTGAGTTGCCTAAAGGGCTATATGAAGTTTTAGAAATGAGAAGAGTGAATGCAAGAACTAAAGAAGAACAAATGAGAGAACGGATACTTGCTGATCTATGTCTGGTAATGTATATAGATGAGATGAAGAATATCCTAAATGAAGCTAAAAGGGATTTTAAGAGAAAGAAAAGGGTGAACAAGCTTATGATTGGATAGACTGAAGAAGTTGCGAAAGACACTGAAGAAATTCTTAAGGCATTTCTGTTGAAGAATAGATACAGTGTTGTTTTTGAAGAAATTTATGATGAAAATGTTCCATTTGGTCTGGAAATTGAAGAAGGAAAAGAAGATAAAATTGAGGATACTCTGAATCCTCTTGACATGCAAGACACTGAAATTCCTATGGAGACTGAAGCTCCTAAATTTGTATTAGTTGAAGAAATAGAGATTCCTAAAGCTAAGCAATAATCTGTAGTTGAAGAAAAGGCTAAGGAAAAGGAGATTCTTGTGGAAGCAAGAGACACTGCAAAGGAAATAAAGGAGTTCTTAGAAGAACAATAGGAGGAGTTTTATCCTGAATTGGTTAGAGGTCCTATCAACTTGGCCACTCTATCTCCCATTGAGAAGCTGAAGGTAGCATCATTTGCTCAAGCCAAGGCTAGGGAGAAGATACTAAAATCTCACATTGAGGACAGTGAGTTGCTAAGTCTTGCATCCGGTATCCTGGAGAAGATCATGCCTACATATGTCAAGGATTCATTTGATTCTCCATTCGGTTAGCTGAAGAAACTTATCAATTATGTAAGTAGTCACTTTGAGTCCCTTGAAAAGTTAGCTGTGGATAAGGTTCAGAAGGAATTTGATGCAAAAAGTTTCAATAGATTGAAAGGTATGATTGCAAATGACAAATCTTTGTTAGCTACCTGTGTAAAGAACATACAAGGTGCTTTATCTAAAGGTGGAAATGTTTACAAGTCATGTTTATCTTTGTCTAAGTTCACTAAGGACATTAAAAAGAAAATGAAGGAATATGAGAAACAATTAGCAGACATTTCTCAATCCTTTGATTCTCTAACCGTTTATGTGAATAAGCAAGAAGGTCAAGTCATATCCCTGCTTGAAAAGATCAAAAGTTTGAAGCATGAAGAAGACATAATTGTTGAAAGACTATGTGAGCTTAGAGGACTAATTGGTCCTAAGATGGAGACAATGATCAGTGCATTGAAGGAAGCACAAGATGTTATGGTTGTCAGTGATCTGACAAACCTTGAGTCAAAAAAGATGCAATATTATCTATTTTGTGGTCACATGACTATTTTAGAGAGTCTCAAAAAGAGTTGGGACACTAGCTTAAGTCTGTTGAAGAGTAATTTTGCAGATATATTCAAGTTTATGTAAGTTGTAGAAGCATGTCTGTACATGTGTAGTTTGTTTATAACAGTTTTGTATGATTTTTGGTATGCAGATTCCTGCCTTTGCCATTGATGTCAAAAGGGGAGTATGGGACAGTGAAAAATTCCTTATTCATCTTAGGGGGAGTTGTGTTTTGAATTTTTGAAGGTTGGCAGTGTATTCATGTTGGTATTGATTCTGACAATTATTCATTTTTCACTAAGTGTTGCCATCAATGCGAAAGGGGGAGATTGTTGGAAACAGACACTACAAAAGTCATCTAGTGTTTTCATTGATGGCAACCCTAGTCAGTAATCCTATCCGTACTTTAGTATTTGCTCGTACCGGAAGTCAGATTGAAGTTTTGTGATTAACTGCCAAAGTTAGAATAGAGCATCTGACATAATTGTGTTCATCGATTCATATCCAATTTTATGTTATCATTTTGAGTTGTGGATCTTAGGAAAGGTCACTTGGTGTATGAACTATGTTATCCTTGAATCTTAGAGCCTCATATTGATTGGTGTGAAAGTTAGAAGATCCGGTTTATTATTTTTCAGTCTAACAGTGTAGAAAGGCCGACAAGGTGGTTGTAGCGTGTTGAGGATCTTCATGGAATAATTTTTGAAGGTGTGTCATGTTTGAGGATGTTATTTTGGATCATTGCTATGTTGTGGTTGACATTGGATGGTTCACATTAATAATTGTCTATGGATTGAGCCAACAGTTTGTAAATGTTTTATATTTTATTGAAGCTAATATGTATTTGGTTAAATCTCTTGATGCAGATATATATATATATATGCGATCATTCATATCATTTTAGTGTGTGCTTATGTGTGTTGTGATGTGATGCGAAAGTTAGAAGGATTGTAGAGTGATTATGCATAGTTTCACTTGTGCAAAAAAAAATTTGTGATCCGAATTAAAGCAGACAGAGTAGAAGAGAAAAATTAGACAGAGTGTGAAGAATACTATAAATGTGCTTAACCAGAACTGTAATAAGGCATTAGCAGATGCTATTTTTTTATTTCAAATCTTTTGGATGTTATCCAAATGATTTTGTAAGACAGTGAGTCTTCCTTTTTGTATTTGAGTAGTGAGCTCTAGGCAGTGCGCCTGAATGCATGTGCATTCCCTTTTGTAAACACTTATATTTGAGTATACTCATATTGTGGATTGACCTCCACCTTGGTTTTTTCCCTAACAGGGTTTCCACAAAAAAAATCCATGTGTTATGGTGTTGTGGTTTATTGCTTTGTGTTCTTGCATCTTTCTTTTGGTTCAATACTATAAGTGGTTTAAGGATCAAGTTAATAAAGTTAAATTTTGTAGAACATTGATTCACCCCCCTCTCAGTGTTCCTTGTTTCCAACATGGTGGAAAGATGGACAGTGAGGAAGTGTTCGATTAGATAGATGATTTGGATAACTTCTTTGAATTTGAGGAGGTACAAGAATATAAGAAGGTGAAATTTGCAAAAACCAAATTGAAGGGCCTTGCCCTAACATGGTGGAACTATGTCCAAGAAGAAAGAGTAAAGAAGGGAAAGACAAAGATAAATTCATGGGACATAATGGTAGCCAAAGTGAAATTAAAATTCCTACCTGCAAATTATGCAATACAAACCTTTAGGAAGCTGCAAAATTTAAAACAAAAGGAGTTAGATGTGATGGCCTATACTGAGGAATTCCATAAATTGAGTATAAGGGAAAAACATATAGAAGATGAGGTAGAAAATGTGGCAAGATATTTGAATGGCCTTATGCTCAATATCCAAGATGAAATTGGTCTCAATACTCCTAGGATAGTTGAGGAGTATTTTCAACTAGCTGTCAAGGCAGCGAAAAGAATAAAAAGAAGACAAAAGCAAAAAGGAAGAGGTAGAGGGAAAAATTCCAAAGGTAGAGGCAACTTGTGTGCAAAAGGGCAATCACAAAAGAAACAAGGTGAATCAAGCAACCATCAACAACAAAGTGGTGAGTCAAGTGGCAGAGGTAACTTCAAAGGAAGGAGATTTGGAGGTAGAGGAAGGTTTGGTGGACAAGGGAGAGGATCCCATACCTTCTAAGGAAAATGTTACAATTGTAATCAATTTGGACACCCACCATGGAAGTGCCCTGAAAAACAAGCATCAAGTTCCCATGGTGGTGAGTGAAGGACTCAAATTGTGCATGAAGAGGATAGTGAAAGTGTTAATTCACCATCTTAGCATGTTGCCCCTGAGGTAGGTGAGTCATTGATGATGAGTAGAACATTTATTAAGGTGCCTATAGTCAAAGGGCCTCTACAAAAGAAATCCTTGTTCAGGACCACATGCAAGTCATGTGGAAAGGCATGCAAAGTAGTTGTTCATTCAAGCTCTACTAATAATTTAGTTTCATTAGAAATGGTTGAGAAGAACTAAATATGAAGAAGATTCCTCACCCCACACCATACAAAGTGTCATGGTTAAAAAAAGGTCAACAAGTTTTAGTCAATGAGTAGACATGGGTGAGTTTAACATTGGGCGGTATAAGGATAAGATTCTTTGTGACATCACCCCTATGGATATTTATCACTTGCTGCTAGGAAGGCCCTGACAGTATGACAAAAAGGCCAAACATGATGGCCATAGAAATGTTTATGTGATAGATAAAGATGGAGTTTCCTTTACATTGACCCCCCTACAAGATGAATATTTTGATAAACAAGTTGGTTCTAGTGTCATGGTAGTGGGAGAGAAAGAGTTTTTGAAAACAATGAAGGAAGAAGGTGGTTAGGGATTTTCTTTAGTGATCAGATCTAAGTCCAAAATTTGTTTTAGTAGCAAATAAGGTGGAAGGCATACCTAGTGAAGTTCAAGCCTTGCTAGACAAATACAAAGAAATTGCAATGGATGAGTTTCCAAGCTATTTTCCTCCTATGAGAGATGTCAGCCATCATATAGACCTGATCCCTGGTGCCAATTTTCCAAACAAGGTTGCATGTAAGATGAACCCTAAACAAAATGAGGAAATAAGAAGACAAGTTCAAGAATTGTTGGATAAAGGCCTAATTAGGGAAAGTTTGAGCCCTTGTGTTGTACATATAGTTTTAGCACCTAAAAAGGATGGGGATTGGAGGATATGTATTGACTCAAGGGCAATCAACAAAATAACCATCAGATATAGGTTCCCAATACCTAGAATGGAGGATCTAATAAACTATTTGGGAGGTGCATGTTATTTTTCAAAGATTGATTTAAAAATTTTCTATCATCAGATTAGGATAAGGGAAGGTGATGAATGAAAAATTGCATTTAAAACTAATGAAGGCCTATATGAATGGATGGTGATGCCCTTTGGATTTCCAAATGCTCTGAGTACCTTTATGAGACTTATGAATGAAGTGTTGAAGCCTTTCATTGGAAAAATTGTTTTTTTATATCTAGATGACATACTTGTGTTTAGAAAAACAAAGGAAGAGCACTTGCAGCACCTTGACATGGTTTTGTAGAGATTGCATGAGGAGAAATTGATGATAAATCTCAAAAAGTGTGAATTTATGAAAGAAGAGCTAGTGTATCTTGGTTTTGTGATCTCCAAGGGTTCATTGAAAATGGATCCCACCAAAGTAGAGGCAATACTTAGTTGGCCAACTCCAAGGTCAGTAGGAGAGGTAAGAATATCTCATGGGCTTGCAAGTTTCTATAGAAAATTCATTAAGAAATTTAGTCACATCTACTCACCCATCATTGAAACCATTAAGGGAGATCAAAGAAAGAAATTTCATTGGACTAATGAGGTAGAAAGGAGCTTTGAACATCTGAAATAGAGAGTGGCACAACAACCAATACTTGCTCTACCTGATTTCAACAAGGTTTTCACCATAGAATGTGATGCAAGTGGTTTTGCAATTGGTGCAGTCTTAAGTCAAGAAGGCAGACTAGTGGCTTTCTTCAGTGAAAAGCTTAATGAAGAAAAAATGAGGTATTCATCATATGATCTAGAGTTGTATCCAATGGTGTAGGCCCTTGAGAAGTGGAGACACTGCCTTCTGCCAAAGGAATTCATAGTGTTCACCGACAACCATGCTTTGCAATTTTTGAATAGTCAAGATAAGTTAAGTAATATACATGTAAAGTGGGTTGAATATTTGTAGAGCTATACCTTCTCAATCAAGCACAAAAAAGGTCAATCCAATAAGGTTTTTAATTATCTAAGCCGAAGGTCAATGTTGGTGCATGAGATACAACTTCAGAGTGTAGGAATAGATGCATTGAAAGGCATGTATGCTAAAGATGATGATTTCAAAGAGGTATATTTTGTTTGTGCTCAGTTTAAAGATGTTTTCCATGATGAGCATTCTTTTTTCTGTTGCAAGATGGATTTTTGTTTAAAGGAGCTTAGTTATGTATACCAAGGTGTTCTATGAGAACAAATTTGATAAAGGAGAAACATTGTGGAAGTTTAGGAGGGAATTTTGGGGTTGATAAAACATTGGACTAGGTAAGAAGGTTCTACTTATGGCCAAAAATGTAAGTAGATGTCGGAAATTTTGTTGAAAGTTCCACAATCTGCCAAAGAGCCAAGGGTTCTACTTCTAATGTAGGACTGTATCAGCCCTTACCAATTCCTAACAGGCCATGGGAGATTCTAAGCATGGATTTTGTATTAGGTTTTCCAATAACTCAAAGGAGTTATGATAGTGTATTTTTTGTGGTTGATAGGTTCAGTAAGATGGCTCACTTCATTCCATGCAAGTGTACAAATGATGCTTCTTATATTGTAGGGTTAATCTTTAAAGAAATAGTGAGGATTCATGGTCTTCCACTAACAATTGTTTTAGACAGGGACTCAAAGTTTATTGGTCATTTTTGGAGGACACTTTGGAGGAAACTTGGAACCAATTTGACCTTTAGTACTACCTATCATCCAAAAATAGATGGGTAGACTGAAGTGGTCAATAGATCACTTGGAAATCTCTTGAGATGTCTCACAAAGGAGCATGGAAAACAATGGGACTTAATTCCTCGAGCTGAATATGCTTACAATGATTCAGTCAATAGAAGCAAATGGAAAAGTCCTTTTGAAGTGGTATATGGTATGAATCCAAGAGGTTTCTTTGAACTTAGAGATGTGGTAGGGATGGAGAAGAGAAGTGCTGAAGGGGAAGAATTTGCAGAAGCCATGAGAGAGATCCATCACCAAGTTAAAGAAAACTTACAAAAAAGTGTTGAGAAGTACAAGAAGCAAGCTGATTTGAAGATGAGAGATGTACAATTTAAGGTGGGAGAATTATTCCTTGCACACTTGAAGAAGGAAAGGTTTCCAAAAGGAAATTATACCAAGTTGTTAATGAAGAAAATTGGTCCTTGCAAAGTGGTTCATAAGTTTGGGGCCAATGAATATGAGATAGAACTCCCTCCTGGAGTTGCTATCTCCCCTATCTTTAATGTTGCTGAACTCTACCCTTTCAAGGGATTTGTGTATGCAATTAAAGGTGTTGATGCTGATGTTGTTGATTATGATTGGGTTAGAGATCTACCACCCTCTGAACCATTGAAGCTTGAAGCAATTTTGGACACAAAAGAGGTGAAAAGAACAAGACACAAAGTCTATAATGAGTATCTTGTCAAGTGGCATGGTTTACCTCCTAAAGATGAAACATGGATGTCTAAAGAAGATATTAAGAAGCATGGAACCTCAGTGCAGGAGCTAATCTCAAGTGGAACCTGAGAAGTTTTCCTCTCAGGGTGTATGGTGCAGGGGCACCATGGCAATTTTGCTTAAATATTGTCGTTAGGTGTGTAGGTTTGTGTTTTGTGTGTTTGAACACTTGTTTGATGTAATAAGGTTGAATGGAGACCATATTTGATGCATTTGAGTCATGTAGGATGCTTTAGTGATGTTTTGTAAAAAGTTGTCAAAATGGTGTAAAAGTTGTTTTACAACTTGACAATTTTGCTTTCAAGGGAAGTTGAATAGTCATCTTTTTAAAATTTGGTTGTAGACCATTGGAATTCAATTGGAACTTGTTTGAAAAGCCTCAAAAACTTGGAGGCAACATTGTTGAAGCATTTGGAGGACAAGCAATAAGAAAATACTCTATTTTTTGCATATTTTTTTGTGTTTAATGTAGTTTTCTAGTTCTGTATGACCCCATACAGTTGTGTCATGATTTGAAATTCATGTGAGAAGCTAATACAGTGAGTCTACTTCAATTTGGATGTGGTGTGATTGATTTTTTGTTGAAAAGTAAGCAAGTTTGAAGAGTTTCTTTGAAGACCGCTTATAAAACCCTAAGTTTAAGGATTTGTGCACACAATCATGAGTTGCAGCCCATTCCACAGTTGAATCTAGGCCAAAATTAGTGGAATGGAGGAAATTAGTTTTCTTTCAATGGTTTTGGTATGGTTTAGTGTAGGGTATGGAGTTTGGGGTAGTTTTGTCCATGCCCTAGTCTAACATCTTCATGTGTTAGGCTTAGGTAGGGTAGAGATATAGTAGAACAACAATTTGAAAGTGAAGTTTATTGATGAAAATTGTATTTTGGGACCTTATGTGACAGGTGGAAACTACTAGTGTAGAGATTTTGTGTTTGGTGTTTGGATTTCTTATAGGTGATTTGGAAAAGTGGCATAATTTGGCCTTGTTTCAACATATCAGACCTAATTTGTAGAACTTGGTCCAAAACAACCCTAGCCAAAAATGATCTATGTTAAAATTGAGCCTAATGGGTGTTTGAAAAGGTGTTGGTCTTGTGGAGAAATGACTTTTTCTAAAAGATATGTTTGAAGAGCTAGGGTTGGAGACCTAGAAGTTAACAAGAGATATTGTGCAAACCACCATTGTTGGGGTCTTGTAAAAAGAAGAGGTGATTGAATTTTGTTGAATTGTATTGTTGAACCTATTCCACCCTTGTTCTGCATTAAGGAAACCTAACTAGACCCACATTTTTTGTGACTATCCTATAACACAGTTTGCAACAGTTGTAGGCTTATCTATTTGGTCAGTGTATCTAATTAGATTATATCTTATCATGTTGGATTATGTCTTTTTTTGTCTTATGAATGTGTGTCTTATGATTAGTTTTTTTCTAATATGTTTTTATGTAGCCTAACATGTTTGTGGTGAGATCACAACTAGCTTTACAAGACCGAGAACATGTGGAGCTCCCTCTTTTGCATCTAGGTATGCCAAATCAAAGAACTACTTCCTCAACATTATTTGTATTTTATCTTCAACATCTTTCTATTTTAGCTCACATACGCACTGACACGTATGCTCGCTAAAGTGGGGGAAAGATGTAATGGTGCAAATTTTCACCCTAGGAAAATTTTCCATTTATTTTCCCTTACTTTAGAATTATAAGTAAGAAGATGCATAAAATCACCACCGTCTTCTTGTTCCTTCCATGTGTCTTTATATTTTTGAGTCAATGGAGGAATATTTATCAGGGATGTGTGCACACCATGATGTCATCCTGACATATTCCTACCTTTGAAATTTGTAGAAGAATTACGTTTCCTGGTTGGTCTCGAAGGTAACATCCTCTGCCAGGTTTTGACAAATGAAAAATGACTCCTTGACTCTATTTTTCTCATTCAAGCTCATTATTTCACTCTCTCTTTCTATTACATTCTCTAGCTGATTCTCTCATGCTTTCTATTCACTTCTTGATCATTCTTTCTTCTTCATTTCTCTATCTTGTTGCTACCATCTTTCTACTTGGTTCTTCTTGCTTCAACACCATCATTCTTGTAGGATTACAATGTTCTATCTCCTTGGCATGGTGGTGCTGCTCTCTTCTTTCCTCTATTGGCCTTGAATTCTCATAGCAGGGAAGGTAAAATTTTGTCTTTTCATGTCATTTTGCATCTATCATCTTGTAGAGTAGCATTTAGGTTGTCATTGATCTCCACCTTATTATGCAATTTCTATTCTTTTCTTTATCACTTTTTCTCTATATTGTTGCATATCTAGTTGTCTATGGAGGCAGGAACACTGAAACGAGGGTCTAATAAGAAAAATCTCAAAACACAACCCAACATTTTTCTTATTGTTGTGTGTGGATGCAAGTTTATCTGCTCGATGCTAGCTGGAGAATTGGACTCCAAATGATAGGTATCTTTTCCTACTCTAAATCCTTGTCATTTTCATCATTAGAATAACTCTCTCTCTAGTATTCTTCTTGTTATACTATTTATTTTCATATTTTCATATTAAACTATCAAATTATAAAACTCTATCATTCGGGTTAAAACTCTATCATTCAAGTTGTAAGTAGACCTTGAGTATCTTTGACTGATATTCAACTTGCTATCTAAAAAAGATGCTAGTACATCCTTGAGACTCTAGTGCGACGTGTGGAAGTTTGGTTCCCATGCTATCATCCTCAGGCAGAGAGTTTTTTGAATCACAATTCAAGACCCTTGTAGTCTGCTCACCTATTTTTGAAAAAAACCTATTTCTCCTCTCTTTATCTTTTGATCAACCTGTGGTATTTTAAGGAAGTTCTTTCCTTGGGGCTCTCCTATGACCTAGAGCCTTGGGGGTGATGAATCCCCCTACTCTACACAAATATGACTTTGAAGGTTAAAAATGATATTAAACAACATCAAATCAAAAAAATCTCAATGCCAAAATATTAGCAACAAAACCAACTTCCCATCAACTATTTACACTTCAAAAACTGCCTTGCCATTTTCAAGTTATGCAAAAATAAAAACATCCCCCCTTGACAAGCTCTTGATGGTTAACTAATGATCAACTATCTGCTAAAGGTTAACAAATATTGTTAAGGTTTATTAAATCCCCTCTAGTGATTACAACCCATCTATGTAATGCAAATGAAAATGGTAGTGATTACAATGTTTACACTTTAACATTTAACATTAAATGTGATATGATTATTATGATATGTGGTTAACATTTAATTCTATCATTTAATTCTATCAACCAAAAATGAGCACACACAAGAAAATGTAGCCACAGTTTACTATGTTGAACCTAACTCAGCATGAAGAAGTTGAGCCAAGTGGAGGTAATTATTTTGAGTGATGAATTGTCGATGGAGGGAAGCCCAAGTATGTTGGTGCTTTCTAGAGAGTTGGAGGCCACATGCTAATGTAGAGCTAGTGGCACCCAAAATAAAGGGATTCATGTGGCTTTTGTTGACTAGGTTGTTTCTCAAAACTTGAACCAGGAAGCAAATGAAGGCTGCATAGAGAAGGTGGTAGGAAAGATTCCTATGGAGTAGGCCAATTGAAGTTGAGCCGCCTAAATATGTTGTGATGTTGCATGTGGAGGGTGATGGAGACTCTTCACAATATTTCAAGACTACCAAAACATGGTCGTATGGTAAGGCATGACCTCAAGTAGAATCAACATAAGCTATTATGAAATAGCTTGATATAAATATAAGTCACTAATCACATCAAGAAAAAGCAACATAAACGGTATCCATAAAATTTCATAGAAATAAATTGTAACAGTGTGACACTTGCAATGCTCTTGTTGAAATCAACATCAATTGTGGCAATTTATTACTATTAGGAAGATGGAAGATAATTTTGAAATGATGAAGGTAAAGAAGATCCAAATTAATGATTTTGAGGAAGACTATAGAATAAATACTAACCCTAGAGTTTGCGAGAGTGATGATGAATAAGAAGCTAGTATTGTTGATAAAAGTGAAAATTAAGAGGAAGATGATAGTGTATTTTCATATTTTTGGCTCTCTACCCTTTTTGTGCTTCAAAATTTGTAAATTATTGTCATTATTGTCAAAAGTTGCACAAAACATTTCTTTGGGATTAAGTTAAGGTTGTAAAAACCCTAAAAACCCTAACCCCTAGCCGAGTTTTACACTTTATGTCTATTTTTTGTTGACTTTATTGTTTGGTTCCCGATACTTTAAGTTATCGCTCAAGAGTTTAATATGATTAAGTTTTTGGCCCCTTCTTTTCCTAGCAACCGCTTGTCCTAATTTATACATGTGGAAATTAGAATAAATTAAGTGCTTCCACACTTATACCTTTTTATTAACCTGCTTTTCGTCATGTGTCATGATGTTATTAGTTTTCACAAGTTTGTGAGCTCTATATCATTGATGAAAGCAAAGGTTTTAGAATAGCAGAAGAGCGACATCTATCTTATTCTTATTTGTTTCTACATGTCTGTAGGAACTTGGTTACTCAAATCAAAAGGGAGATGCAGACATGTGGAAGGTATGACACCTGACAACATTTTATTTATTTTTGCAAGTCTTTTGGCTCTTTGAAGAAGGCTTGGTATTTAGCAATAGAATTGCGAGAACACGACATGTGGTGTCATGCCCAAAATTTACACCTTGGACAAAAACACAATAACATTAAACATACACATTCATATACATTTAACATCCCAAACCCAAGGATCCACATTCACATTGAATCTTCTCAAAGATTCAAGATAGGGGGAGACTTAGGAGACATCACTACCCAATGGGGAAACATATGCATACACACACACACATATATATACATATATATACACATAAACACACACACACACACACATATATATATACATACATATATATATGTATGTATATATTTATTGTAGAGAAGGGGGATTTGCTACTCATGAGTTCTTTTCATTTAGAGAGCCTCATAGGGAAAACTACCCTAAACTACCTCAAGGAACAACGTGAAAGTTTTAGAATCAGAAAGAGCAGATCATAGATATTTTTGAAAAAGTCGACAAGCTCTTGGGCAAAGGATGACAACACAAAATATGAATGACAGAGCGACATGTAGGTGTCCCAGAAGTGCGCTAGCATCTCATACGGACTAGAAAATGAGAATGTCATAGAAAATGAAAAAGTGGCTACTTGTATTCTAATTGCTAAGGGCTTCCAGAATACATGAAAGTAACAGAAAGTGATAGAGTTGAGATAAAGTGAAGTAGAAATGATAGTGATAAGGAGAAGAAAGGAAATGCTTACAACCACACAAGTGATGAAACCTATAGCAAAATTAATGTCTTCACAACCTACACGCGCAATATCTCGAGAGAATGTTGGGGCTATATAGGGGTTTTCCTCAGTCAAACCACCATTTTGGTGTTCCCACCTCCATGGACAACTAGATAGAAAGAGAGAGTGTAGCCAAAATGGAAAAAAGTGTGTGGTGAAAGAAAAACCAGCTCAGGAGTAGAATCCGCACCACCAAGTATGAGTGATAAAAGCAAGCCCCGCTTGAGGAGGAGAACCCGTATCACAAAGATGTTATAAAATCAATCCCAGTGATGAGTCCAGTTTATGACTCAATTTTGATAGTATTTATTATCTATTTGCTATAGTTGTCATAGGATTTGATACTTGGATGTTGACCTTTTTGTGATATTTCCTCAAAATCATAGACATTGGGCATAAGCTATTTTTGTATCCTTTAAATGACATTAACATGCTATGTGAGCAATCTATGTTAATTTTACATGTGGATTAATGAATGTTACTTTAAGATAGTTATGGATATGCAATTGTTGTGTGTACTAATATTGTTATGAAGATATAATTAGCAGCCTACAAAATTGAGGAAGATTCTACTAGCTGGTCATTCGCCATCAAAGTCAACAAGGTGATTGTTCAAAGGTCAATGGAGGGAAGACTCTCAGTGAGAGGGAAATTCCTAGTTTAAATTGAAGGATTTCAACTACCTTGTAAATGATCTTAATTGTCTATTGAGAGAATATAGGAGTTACTGTTGTGCTAGATCTATGTTAAGGAAAACATGCTTGACTAGATTCCATGCATGCATAACCTCCTCTCCACTTTTCATGCATTCCCTAAAGTGGTTTCCTCCTAATCTGTTGGAGTTGACTGCCTTGCTAGGTAGTTAGTTAGTAGTTTTTCTTCCTATAAATAAGACTCAAATGCTCCTTCTCAAAAGGTTGTTTAATCTGATGATGTACTTGCATTCTTAGTTTTCAAGTAATACAGTTATGTTGCTCCATTGTACTTTTATTTTCCAATGAATAAAATGAAGTTATAAGTTCGTGCATCTGAGTTTACATTTGTCTTAAGGGATACTCATCCAAGGGGGCCCACTTGGTGAGCATTCCATCCTTTAGCTTAGTTGTTACTTTCTGCTTAGTAATTAGTTAAGAATCTGGCACGGTCTGTTCCTGCAACCACTAGAATTCCATTTTGTGACTGTTCTTGTAGCCAAAGTAGACAATGTAGTTTCCTATTTTTTTACTTAGATTTTTATTTCTACTATGCATTTAAGCTTAGTATAGTTATTGGTTGATGCTCATCACTCATGTTATTTCTTTCCAAGCACTTTAATTTTAGCATTATGTCTTTCTTAGCTATAGAATAAGGATGGCTACTTTGGATTCCTAGTGTACATACTATGTTGACCCATTTCAAGCCTATGTCATTGGGTTGACAAGTTAAATGTACCTTCATGATGATTGGGATAGCTATTCAGATTAGATGTCCAATCTCTAAATCACTGTTGTAAGGGCTTAGTTGTTAGATCATTGTAGGAGGCCAACATTTTTGGCGTCGTTGACGGGGATGGTGTCAAACTAGGGAGATCTTTGGAGTCATTGATAGTTTTTCTTGCTATAGTATTTCTGAAAGTTTGTTCTTAGAATACCCCTCATTTAGGAAAGTAATGATCCACCATTCTTTTTCCAATTCTTTGTGTGAGTTGGCTGATAGTGAGTTGATACTGTATGCATAGAGGAAGGAGGAGAGATGCTTATGGGAGATTCCTTTCTAATAACACTGGTCCATTCTAGCTAGATGAGCATTTGAATCTGCCAAGAGAAGAAGAAGAAGAAGAAGAGCCACACCTCTTTGCTGATGCATTTCCTAATCTAACTAGTTCTAAAATTTCCTCTAAAGACCAAAATCAGCGTAAAAATCCCCTTGCTTTGGAACTACATCAGGCAGGCATGGGTGATGCAAATAAGAACATACCTAGCCAACCAGCTTTTCCTTTCCCCATTGCTCATTAGAATGAAGTTGACAACCTCAAAAATATCCCTACTTTAGTCCTTCCTAAGTTCTATGGACTTGTCACAGAAGATCTTGATACTTTCTTGTTTGAGTTTGACATACTCTGCAGGAGTTATGACTATACCACCGATGCCCATAGGCTTAGGCTATTCCCTACCACCTTGAAAGAGGCTGCATTGATATGGTTCATGAGCCTAGGAAAAAATACTGTGGAGACTTGGGAGGACATGAAGACAAAGTTCCTTGACAAGTACAAGGAATATTGCAGGGGCAGTGACATGAGAGGGGATGCAAATTTTAGGATGCAGCAAAAGGAGGATGAGAGTCTAGAGGATTACATTGCAAGGTTTTTGTTTTTTCTGCAAAAATATCCACACCATACACTTAATGAAGAATCACAAAAGTTGTTTTTCCTAAGAGGAATTAATGACAGCTACACTGATGCCTTAGACCTAATGGGAGGAGGAGATATCACCCAAGTTCCTTGGGAGGATATCAAGAAGATATGTCAGAACTACTCTAGGGAAGCCTCAAAGAAAGGGAGGGCTTACCAATCCTCTATGGGTAAGTCATCTATCGGTGGAGTTTCAAGAATGGAGATTACTCACTTGCTGGAAGACTTCAAGCAAGACATCATAAACAATATAGCTACTCAGTTGGATACACTTTAGGCCAAGAAGAAGCAAGAGGAGGTAGAGGCAATGTTGACAAAGTATTGCCCCCATTGCAAACAGAAGAAGGACTGCAGATGCAAGATGGTAGCTAATATTGAAAGTAATCAGATTCCACCTGAGTTCAATCCAATCCAGGGTGAAGATGACCAAGTCTACTACATTGCATAAAGGAGGCCATGGGCTCTAAGACAAGGTATGCCACCATATCCACTCTCTTTTTTTGGGCCATAGTTCAATTCTTATTCATCTGGTAACTAATGACAACCCCCATATCCATCCAATTATGGAGGATATCCACCACAACCTTGGAATAACCCTTCAAATTTCTGGCCCAATCACCAAAACTCTCCCCCCCAGTGGCAACAACCTCAGGGGAATTGGCAACAGTTTCAAGGAAATTGGCAGCCACCTCCAAGAAACGGGCAACAAACATCTCAATGGAGGGGAGGACAACAATGGGAAAACCAGTCAACTAGTTACATGCAACCACCTTCTCTGTCCCAACAACCTGCTATAATGCCTCCTCCTGCTAGCTTATGTTCAACGACACCCAAACCTACTTAGCTACCAGCTCACCCCATACCTAACCCAAATAAAAAACCACAACAACAACCAGTATACTCTACTGATCCAAATCAATTCCTTGCATATGTTGTGAGTGTAAGTGACATCCATTTGCATTCAGGAACTGCCTTGCCAACTTCTTGCACACCCATTATCACTGAGCTTCTTGTGGAAGAGGAGGAGCATTTGAATGACCCCATCTAGCCAAATGCACCTAGAAATCCTAAACCAATCCTAGTTAAGAAAACCGAACAAGAACCACCATTTCCTCAGAGGTTGGAAATTGCTAAACAAAAAGAAGAGAGGGAAGAACTATCCTTTGATATTCTAGACCAGTTGAAGCATGTATGTGTTAAGATCCCTCTATTTCAATCCATAAAAGATGTTCCAATCTATGGAAAGGCAGTCAAGGAAGCATTCCTTAAGAAGCCAGGAAGGAAGAAGAAAGACCCCACTATGGTTCATGTGGTGGGATAGTTGGCTAACATCATGCTTGGGAAAGTGACTGTTCCTAAATACAATGACCCAGGGATTCCTGTGGTAGGAGTTGCCATAAATAGGATCCAAATAAAAATGCTTTGATTTATTTGGGAGCAACAATAAATGTAATGACCAAGGATATCCTGCAACAACTAAATGTTGCAAGCATGAGACCTACTCCTACTGTCCTACAGCTTGCTGATAGTTCAACTATTGAACTTGATGGTATAGTAGAGGACCTTGTGGTAACTCTAAACTCATGGGAGTACCCAACAAATTTCATAATTCTTTCTCCTAAATCCACACTCGGTGGGTACACTATCATTCTAGGGAGACCATGGTTAGCAACAACATATGCATATATTGGATGCAGGACAGGAGACATGACCATTTCTGATGGAAAGAGCACCAAAAAGCTTGTTCTCTGCCATCCTGCTCAGCCATTCCATGATATGGATAATTTCATATGGCCACATGTTGGTGAAGAAGCCAAGGAAGTTAATTCTATGGCACAACTTATGATGCTAGGCATAAGCTCTTTCATGCAGCTTCAAGAGGAAGATGAAGTATTGTCTAACATAATTCAGAATCATTGTGAAGTAGAGGTAGCATCGTCCTCTCATTCTATTGATCTAGTAAAGACACTTCTGCCCACTCTTCCTACAGCAACAGGTATGTCTCATACATTACTTCCACATAAACTTAAGGTACCCAGCATTAGTGAAGCAGATATGGTAGATATAACTACACAAGTGAAAATGACATAAGGAAAGTATCTAAACATCAACAAAAAATTAAGTGAAGAACAACAATTGTCATTGACAAACTTACTGAAGACCCACCAACATGAATTTGCATGGGACTATCATGATATGAAGGGATTGGACCCTAAGGGTTGCACTCATAGAATATACATAAGAGATGATTGTACACTAGTGAGGCAGCCACAAAGAAGAACTAACCTTGCATTAAGAGAAATTGTAAAAGGGGAACTACAAAAAATTATAGATGTAGGATTTATCTACCCCATCTCAGATAGCTAGTGGGTGTCTCCATTGGTGAGTGTGCCCAAAAAGGAAGGGAGGTGGCAAGTTTGTGTTGATTACAGGGAACTCAATGTTGCCACCAAAAAGGACCATTTTCCTCTACCTTTCATAGATCAAGTTCTAGATTCACTTGTAGGAAAGCATTACTTTTCTTTTCTTGATGGATTTAGTGGCTATACCCAGATCCAAATTGCACCTGAGGACTAGAGAATACCACCTTTACCTGTCCATGGGAGACTTATGCCTACTCAGTCCTTTCATTTGGCTTATGCAATGCACTTGCAACTTTTTAGAGGGCGGTCATTAGCATATTTTCAAATATTTCTCATGATTGCATGGAAATTTATATGGATGATTTTACCACCTATGGTGTTGGTTTCAATGAAGCATTGGAGAATCTCAAGAGAGTCCTATAGAGATGTGAAGACCACAATTTATCTCTAAATATTGAAAAGTGCTTCATGATGACGTGGGAAGGTGTAGTCCTTGGCCACTACATCTCTCACAAAGGAATTCAAATAGATCCTACAAAAATTGTGGTGATCACAAATCTGCCTACACCTGCAAAACAAAAAGATGTTAGGAGTTTCTTGGGCCATGAAGACTACTATAGGTGTTTCATCAAGGATTTTAGAAAAATAACAACACCATTGTACACTCTTCTCACTAAAGATGTTGAGTTTCAATGGACAGAAGACTATAGCCAGGCATTTTCTGATTTGAAGGCAACTTTGACTCATGCTCTTGTACTCAAAGGGCCCAATTGGGAGCTTCCTTTCCACATCCATACATATGCATCAGACTATGCCATAGGAGCAGTCTTGGGGAAGAAAGGAGCCATTGAAAATGCTATTTATTTTGTCAGCAAAAACTTGCAAGGAGCTTAATTCAATTATACAATGACAGAAAAGGAAATGTTTGCAGTAATCTATGCCCTCAACAAATTAAGAAACTATATAATAGGCTATTAGATCTTTGTGCACATGGATCATGCAACCATTAGGTATCTCATGAATAAACCCCTGATCTCAAGTAGGTTAGCAAGGTGGTTGTTGCTGATGCAAGAGTTTGGCATAATAATTATGAATAAGCCTGGGAAGGCCAATGTTGTTGCAGAATTTCTTTCAAGGCTGACTACATCAGAGGATAATCAAGTCACTGATGAATATTTCCCTGATGAACATCTATTCTCCATCAATATACATACACCCTAGTATGCTGACATAGCTAACTATCTGGTCACAAGGAGAGTTCCTCCTCACTTCTCTCCAAAAGAGAGAAGGGTGCTAATTGAAAAATTATTTCCTTTTTCATGGATTGTAGGATGTTTGTTTTACACTGGGCCAGACCATGTCCTAAGGAGATGTGTGAGGGAAGATGAGACATATGATATTTTGCATGCATGCCACAATGAACCATGTGGAGGACATTTAGCAGCCAAAAGAACAACAATGAATATTTTGAATACATGATATTATTGGCCAATACTCCACAAGGATGTAGGGAGATATACAAGAAAGTGTGATAGATGCCAAAGGATGGGAAGGCCAACCAAATATGATGAGATTCCCCTTTACCCTTAGGTAGTAATCATTCCATTTGACAAGTGGGGATTAGACTTTGTAGGACCCATTGATCCTCCATCAAATGGTAAGTCCTATATCTTAGTATGCACTGATTATGTAACCAAGTGGGTAGAAGTTAAGGCCATGAAGCATGCAAGAGATAATAAGGTTTCTGAATTTTATTTATGAGGAGATTTTCACACGGTATGGGGTTCCAAGAGAGATGGTGACTGATCAAGGGGCTCAATTCACCTCAACCCTTGTTGCAACACTAGTCAATGAGTACAACATAAGGCACAAAGAGTCTACTCCTTATCACCCTCAAGCCAATGGCCAAGATGAGGTGACTAACAGGGAAATTAAAGCCATTTTGACCAAAACAGTGGTTGTTCATAGGAAGGATTGGGAAAACAAGCTGCTAGAAGTTGTCTGGGCCTATATGACAACCTGGAAAACAACCACAAGCTTCACTCCTTTTGAGTTGCTATATGGAAAGACAACTATGATGCCCATGAATTTGAGCATAAAACTCTTCAGACTGCAATAGACTTGGGGATGGACATCTCTGAGGCACAAAGGGAAATAATCATGCAGCTCAATGCTTTGGATGAGATGAGGAAGGAAACCTTGCATCACACAGAGGTAGTGCAAAATCATAGAATAAAGTGGCATGACAAATTCATCAAGGACAAGAAATTCCAACTAGGTGACTCGGCACTGATCTATGACTCAAGGTATTAGGATAATGCAAGAAAGTTGCAAACAAGGTGGCTAGGACCATATGAGGTTGCTGAAGTATTCCCCAATGGTGTTGTTCAACTCAATACTATTGATCTAGTTAGATTTAAGTTGCTTTTCAATGGTCATTGCCTAAGATTGTATGACAAACCAACTTCCAAGGAGGAATTCATGTAGCAATTCACTCAACATGCAACACCCAAACTTCCTGTAGCCGAAGGAAGTAGACCAAGTGTCCCTTCTTTTGGCTAACTAAGGTATGTCACTTATGATAATAAATAATTCCACTCTTGTGGGAGTCCAATTCTTCATTCATTCACCTATCTATACATCCATATCCACCTTTCTCTCTCTTCCATCACACTTCCATAACTTCACTTCATTCTACCACATTTTCATTAATTGCTCAACTAACTTTTTAAAAGGTGACCGGTACTTTCTCCATAATCTTTGCAACAAATCTTTCACGAATTCAGGTACGTGCGCATCAAATTGTTATCTCTTAAGTGTCTTTTAGTACATTTAATTAATTGTTGTAAATTAATCTAGATGTTCTCCATAGCATGTAATTATTCCCTTCCCTATCAAATCGTCATAACTATTATGCATGTGAGGAAATATGCTCAAATTTAGGTTGGGGGGGAAGTGTGCATACCGTGTCCATGTGTCAGTCTGTGTTGGCTCACGTTAGCAAAGTTTAAATTGAGCCAATCTAAATTTTGAGTGAGATGATGACTCACATGTGTGAGGTGACATCGACCGCTACCATTTTTCTCGATCACAGCCTTCATTTATTACTCCTTTACCACCTTTATTGCTCTTGTCATAATCCTAAGTCACTAAAGAAAGAAAAATTTAGGCAACATTGGCATAGGAAGTTTAGCAGCATTGTAGGAAAAAGAATTGGGTTTTCAAACAAGGATTGTAGGAAGAGAAACCTTGCAGAGTAATTGTTTAATTGTAGACAACTAAACAATAGGAGGTGGGTTAATTCGAAATGAACCCACGGTTCATGATGTATTACTCCAGGACGCACCTTGCCAGACCGAGTTCATAAATTGTGGGTGGTTAGATTATTTCCTGAAGCTTAATGATTTTGATGAAGATGTTGCATTGGAATTTTCCCAGACATTGTCTAAAGGAAAGGCCATGGTAAAAGGGTTGGAAGTAATGGCTACTGAAGAAAGGATTGTAGAAGTTACAAGGTTTCCTGCCGATGGTGAAAATTACCCTGCTTCCAGAGACGCCAAGTCAGCTAGGGCTAAATTTACAGAATTTGGTGACTCTCCAATGAGTGTGGACAAGCAAGGTGCAAAGAGAATGTCTCTTCTTGAGCCATGGAAGTAGGTAGCTGTTTATGTTGTGAAGTACATTACTTGTGAAGGTTGTCAGTCGAACCTACATTTTGTGCACTTCAAACTCCTAAACCATATGAGGCATGGGAGGAGAATGAATGTGCTAAACGTGTTATACCACCTTCTCCCAATCATGGAGGCTGAGACCCAAAAAGGTAGGGATAATTCTATTTCCCACCATTGTCTAATCAAATTGTTAGTTGAAAAATCTCTGCATGATGTGTCTAAAATGACTTGGGAAGAATTCTTAAAAAATGATCAAATTAGACCAAAGCATTTGTGACCTAGGGTTTTTCCTCAACCTCGTAGGGCTAGTAGGAGATTGAGCATGGGTGAAGCCACTCTTGGTGCCTCAAATTCTAGTGTAGGCTCTAGTGTAAACCCTCCTAGAATTGAACAAACCATAGAGATTAGTTCTTCTAAGGAAGAGTGTTTAGACAAAGAAAGTTCATCTTCATATTCTGATGATGATGTTCCTCTTGGCATCCTAATTCGAAATAAGGAATAGAAGAAAGAGGAAAAAATAAGGAAGGGTAAAGCTAGAAAGAAAACTGCAGGAAAGGAAGTGCCAAGTTCTAAGAAATGGAAGGCTAACACTATTCTTCCTGCAATCGAAGAAAAACATGAGAGCCCTCCTAGAAAATCTAGACCAATTGGGCCAACCTTTGGTGTGTCTCCACAGGGAAGCCCTAGGACTATAGAAACATAACAAGAGGAAACAGAGGCCCCAATGGGGCAAGTGAACGTTGGAGAAAAGGACATATTTGAGGAAGCAACAAATGTAACATTGGCAGACCTTGTTGCCATCGTTGAACAAGTTGAAAGTCAAGAATTTGAGGAAAATCATGAGCTCCTATAACAAGAGTAGAAGAAAGAGTTCATGCAACAAGAGCAAGAGCCAGAACAAGAATCCATATAGCTAGAATTGGATGAACATTTAGAATCCTTGCAACCAATGCTACATGAAGAGCAAGCGTCAGTGCCAGGAATTTTTTGGTAAGATTGCATAGGCCCTCTGATTTTTCAATACACATGGTAGCTATGAATTTATGGAAGGAGATACAGAGGAGGGAAGAAGAATGGAAAGAAGAGAAACACAGGCTGAAGAAGGAAATTCAAAAGAGGGATGAGGAGATTGAAGATAAGAATGAAAAAATTGCTACTCTAAAGGAAAAGGTGGACAATATGGCAGCCTTAGTACCTCAGATATTCAAGTGCAGGACTCCTCCAAGGGTCTATGCTCTGTATCTGAAGGAGAAGCATCTTTCTTTTAAACTAGCAAGGATTATCTTAGGTTTGAATCCTTCCATTGAGACTCCTCTTGAATTTTTCAATGCTTATCAAATTGCTCCTCCTGAAATGAAGAATTTATTGTGTGAATTCTATTTGCAAAATTATGTCGTGACCCAAGACCATGATTGGAATCCATTGTTGTATGTTGGGGATGTCCAATTAAGGGAATTTATGTCTTGGATACAGAATAAGATTAGTTGGGGACAATAGTTTAGGGCTTACAGGAAAATAGAATCCAACACTCCCCTGGCCATCAAGGCTAAATCTAGAAATCCAAGGGACATTTTTTCAGAGATTGGCACAAAATTCTTTACAGACCAAGCTATGGTAGCAAGATCTTGCTTGAGAGAGAAGCAATTTACAAAGAATATGAGAAGATAGAAAAAACCACAGGGGAAGCCGTAATGAGAAATTTGTGACAAAGGTGGAACAGTCTGACTAATGAGTTAAACCAATATGAACCTCACTCTCTATAGAACTGTGTTGCAGCATTGAAGAGGTTTGATAGATATATATAGATTGGAAGGACAAAGGGGAAATTTTGGATTCCATTAACCTTTCATCCACCTATCCTATTATGACCTATGCCAAATTTTAGATATTATCAGTATGATATAGTTGCAGAGAGACAAAGATTGAGCAGGTTGAACAAACAACAAGGGTTCTATTGGGATCCCTAATTCACGTACTACAAGAACTGATGTAGGACAACTGGAAGTTGCAAACTTTAGGGCATTAACAAAGCAAAAGAACAATCCTTCTTCTTTTGCTAGAGGACCAACAAAGTCTTAGGTTGGGGGGAGTGATGAGTCCAGTTTATGACTCAATTTGATAGTATTTATTATCTATTTGTTGTAGTTGTCATAGGCTTTGATACTTGGATGTTGACCTTTTTGAGATATTTCCTCAAAATCATAGACATTGGGTATAAGTTATTTCTGTAACCTTTAAATGACATTAGCATGCTATATGAGATATCTATGTTAATTTTACATTGGATTAATGAATGTTACTTTAAGATAGTTATGGATATGCAATTGTTGTGCGTACTAATATTGTTATGCAGATATAATTAGCAGCCTACAAAATTGAGGAAGATTCTGCCAGCTGGTCATTTGCCATCAAAGTCAACAAGGTGATTGTTCAAAGGTAAATGGAGGGAAGACTCTCAGCAAAAGGGAAATTCCTAGCTTAAATCGAAGGATTGCAACCGCCTTGTAAATGATCTTAATTGTTTTTTGAGTGCATATAGGAGTTACTGTTGTGCTAGATCTATGTTAAGGCAAACATGCTTGACCAGATTCCATGCATGCATAACCTCCTCTCCACTTTTCATGCTTTCCCTAAAGTGGCATCCTCCTAATCTATTGGAGTTGACTGCCTTGCTAGGTAGTTAGTTAGTAGTTTTTCTTCCTATAAATAAGACTCAAATGCTCCTTCTCATAAGGTTGATTAATCTGATGATGTACTTGCATTCTTACTTTTTAAGTAATACAGTTATGCTACTCCATTGTACTTTTTTTTTCTAATGAATAAAATGAAGTTATAAGTTTGTACATCTGAGTTTACATTTGTCTTAAGGGATACTCATCCAAGGGGGTCCACTTGGTGAGAATTCCATCTTTTAGCTTAGTTTTTACTTTCCACTTAGTAATTAGTTAAGAATCTAGAACGGTTTGTTCCCGCAGCCATTAGAATTCCATTTTGTGACTTTTCCTACAACCAAAGTAGACAAAGTAGTTTCTTGTTTGTTTACTTATGTTTTCATTTCTACCATGCATTTTAGCTTAGTATAGTTATTGGTTGATGCTCAACACTCATTTTATTTCTTTCCAAGCAATTTACTTTCAACATTATGTCTTTCTTAGCTGTAGAATGAGGATGGCTACTTTGGATTCCTTGTGCACATACTATACTAACCCATTTCAAGCCTACATCCCTGGGTTGACAAGTTAAATGTACCTTGATGATGATTGGGATAGCTATTAAGATTAGATGTCCAATCTTTGAATCGGAGCTATAAGGGTTTAGTTGTTAGATCATTGTAGGAGGCCAACACCCCGGTCAAGGAGGAGAACTCGTATCACAAAGTGTACATGCAATAAGAAGGAGATATGGAATCTCAAGATTCTCACAAGCATAAGATAAGGGAGATGAAGTTGCAAGAGCCAAAGGAGCTACAAAGAGGGAGATGAAGAGAGTTGTAAAAGCCAAGAGTGTGTTGCAAAGAGGTGCAATGAGAGCTTGAGAGTGTTGTAGAATGTTGTTGTAATAAACAAGAGAGTTGTGCAAGTAGGAGCAAGAGGGGAGAAGAAGCTATAGGCTAGAATGAAGCTAGATAAGTGCTAGAGGGAAGTTAGAAGAAGAAGAGAGTTGCAAATGAAGTGAAATGATAGTATTTAAGGAAGGAAAAGAAGCTTCCTGAGCTATTTCAAGCAATCTCGAGTTGTTACCATTGACCAAGGGAGATGACAAGTGGAAAGAATGCACGAAAATGGTCATTTGAACATTGAAATGTCATAGGACACTAGCATGACACGTGGAAATATACGCGACATGCTAGTGTCTGAACATGACATGCTACAAAATGACGTGAACATGAAAGGCATAAGGTTCGATGCAAAGCTAACAAGCAAGGGTAGATGCTGAAAAAGGGTGTTGGAGCATCTTGAGAAGGGATAAAGGATGATGTAGGGGATAAAATGAGCCTACATAAGATGATAAGGGAGTGGACACTAAAGAGGAAGCAAGAATGTATGTAAAATTGCAAGGGGTGCAATTTTACGACTATACATTTTTCCCCCACTTTAGAGGGCATATAAATCTATGCTAATATGCACGCTAAAGGAAGTCCACTTAACATAAATAACATCATATGCCGAAAGGATTCTGTAGAGGAAGCATATAACTCTTTGAACCACAAAAGCATGCCCCCAGGCTGAAGACCTACAAAACAAATGCATTAGAGAAGAAAAACCTACACCAGACAAGAATGTTAGCACACAAAAAACTAAAGGATTTGAGTCAGCAAAGTGAAAGAGACCTCGATGTAGAAGGTTGTTTCAATACTATGCATCGTCCCCAAATTAAGAACATAACACACTTAGAATAATTATAAAACTAAGAGAGGAAGGGCATATACTTAGGATGAAGAAGATGCAGATCTTCGACCCGGTATATACAAAAGAGAAGATAAGAGATAATTTGAGAATGTAAGCACCTCATAGGCTCACAAACCTACAAGGAATGTGTCCTCCAAGATCTCTCACATAAAGGATACCTAAAAAAAGCACCTTACGGACTCACAAACCTGCAAGGAGGCATCCCCCAAGATCTCTCACATGGAGGAAGCAAAGGAAGCACCCTACAAACCCACAGAACTATAGGGAAGGTGTCCTTCAAGATCTCTCACATGAAGGAAACCCAAGAAAGTACCCTACAAAACCACATACCTGCAAGGAAGGTATCCCTCAAGATCTTTCACATGAAGGATACCCAAAATAGTGTCTTAATTACCTGCAAACCTGCAAGGAGGTATCCTCAAAGATCTCTCACATGGAAGAAGCCCAAAGAAAAGTGCCCTACAGACCTACAGATCTACAATGAAGGTGTCCTTAAAGATCTCTCGCATGGAGGAAACTCGAAGAAATCACCCTATAGACCCACAGACCTGCAGGGGAGCTATCCCCAAGATCTCTCACATGGAGGAATCTCAAAGGAAGTTCCCAACATGGCCATGGACCTGTAGGGAGGTATCCCCCAAGATCTCTCACATGGACGAGACCCAGGAAAGCAAACTTCGCAGAGTCAAAAAGTGGCTTCACGGGCGCACCTGTAAAGCGACATGTTTACCTGCAGATAGAATATGTTTGAAAGTGGCCACACAAGCAAGTAAGTGGATAGTCACATAGATCATTGATAGATTAGAAAGATTTAAAAGGGGACCCTCAAGAACCCTTCAAAAGAAGAGGGGTCCATTGAAGGGATGCACTATTTGAAAAGCGGGGTCTAGTTAGGCTGCCCCCAAGTTAGATGCTAATGAATTCATTTGAGAGAAAAGCTTTCAAAGGGGGTTCCTTGGGAACCCTTCAAGAAAAAAAGGGGTCCACTCAAGGGATACTTCAATTGAAAGATAGAAAGAACAAACACGGTCCTTTAAGTAGGATGCACATCTTCAGAACAAGTTATCACTGCCCCCGTCACAAAGGGGAGGAGAACCATGTAAGATACTTCGAACATGCAGGATAGAGGTAGACCTCAATATCACTTGTAATTTGAAGAAAGGGTAGGTGCATTAGAAAATAAATGAGTGATGGCACCTGAATCACAAAGTTGTTGTATTTTATCCTTCAAGGCCTTACATTCACTAGTGGAATGGCTAGGCACTCAATGGTATGCACTAAAAAAATGTTTTTCTTTATCATGTTTATGAAATTTCTTGCATGTAGGAGAAGGAAGAGTAATCAAGTGGGTTTTTAGAAGCGACAAAAAAATACACTCTTGCTTAGATAAAGAATGAGTAGGAAGCAACCCTTTCTATTTTGGAGAAAAGTTTAACTGCTCACAAGAAGATACAAAGGTAGTAGACAATAGATGATCTACATGGAGAGTATTATTCTGGAAAAGGGGATCATACTCCTCTATGAGATCACAATCATCTTTCCTGACAAGATTACCAACTTTAACCTCTTTAATAGAAGTGTGATCATCTTCCTTAGAAGGAGGAGGATCAGCATCAAGCACATTACAACTGTTGCTCACATTACCCCGTGATACAAAAGAGTAATCATATTCGATAGTGGGTTTGGATGATGTTATCAAAGAGTCTAAGTGGATTAGGGTGACTTTATATTCTCCTGTGAAGGATTATGTAAAGTCTAAAGAACCCCAATCATCACCAATACATGTGTTCCTTTGAGAAGAGGTAGAAGGAGCGGACATAATATTTCTTTCTTCAAAAGGATCTTCCTTAGGGACATCTATCTCAAGAGTATCCTTTGTAGTAGGTACTGCTAGAGTAAACATCAACACACTGGAAAATATTGAAGGGATAAGAGTAGGCACAACCAAGACCTGAATGGTAGCTTCCATCTCACATAAGTGCATAGCGTCAGGGTCAACCTCAAGGTCAGCCTTGACTGTGACTACTCGATTATTGCAAGTGAAATTAATAGATTTATGCAAGGTAGACGGGACCGCACACATAGCATGAATCCACACCCTACCAAGAAGAAGGTTATATGGCAGCTTTTCAGACATAAAATATACAAGCATGGGTATGGTTACGAGTCCCAACCTCAAAGGCAAGACTATCGTGCATAGGGCTTTTCGTTTGACATTATCGAACCCACAAATGTCAACAGGAGAAGCATTAAGAGTAGATGAATCAATATTAATTTTAGGCAATAGATCAATGCTACATACATTGAGTGCCAAACCAAAATCAATAAGAGTACGTCTAATACTGATAATATTAATGTTAACTATAATCATCAAAGGGCCCGCTTGCTTCTGTACTTTTGAAGGCGAGAGTTCTTGTGGATAGAACGTAATATTCGATGAATATGCATGAATATGATCTATCAATGCATCAACATCTACCGGCCTAGTGGAAGAAGGCAAGAGGATTTTTTTAAAAGCTTCCTAAAGCATACCTTGCTAAACCATAGTAGACTGAAGCAAGTCCCACAATGAGATCTTAGCCAGAGTAACTCGAAGTTACTTGACAAGATCATAATCACTAGGTGCTTTAGTCATAGGTTTAGGAGCTTGAGGAAGGCTTGGTTGTTTATTTATTCTATTCTTATAAGTATGGACTACCGCTTTATAAGAGGGAGCCATTGAAGGATCAGGAGAATCACTATCAAATGGAACACTCAATAGAGCAAATCCTTTTAGGAGGACTAGCTAGAGTCACATAAATGACTGGTCTCTTAGGCCTTTGAGAGGTAGCAAAGACATAGATTACATTTAGAGAATCATCACAACTAGTGGAATAATTATTTGAAGATATATTCTCAACATCAATCCAAGGAGGATTAGATGTGGAAAGAGGTTCATCCTTCGCTAATGCAACATCTCTAGAATAGAGTGCATTAGAACAAAGATGAGATTCATCATTCACCAATGCAACGTCTCTAGAAGAGAGTGCATGGGAATGAAGGGTAGATACAACACTCACAAATGCATCATCTCTAGAAGAGAGTGCATTAGAATGAAGAGAAGGTAGAGTAACATTATGAAAGGTATCAATGATTTCATCTTCTTGCAACAAAATATCCTCCGAAGCAAGAGGAATTTCATGAGAAGGATCAAAGATATCAAGTGGCATAGGCAAAGCCAAGTCACCATCACATGCATGAAATGGAACATCATTAACATTTTGAATAAAATTTGATATTGAACTAATAAAAGAAGATATTAAATTCATTACGATTTTTTTGGTATTTTCTAGGTTCTAGTAATTTGCATTTTTGGAGGTCTTTGGAGCAGAATTTGAGGTCAGAACTTGCATCAATCCCTAAGAATTTCCTATTGAATGCAATTATATTTGGGAGATTGAACTAGTTCTCTAGGAGACCTTTCCAACGGTGCAAACGGTTCTAAATTTCGAGCACTGAGTCAAAAGTTATGACCCCACTAAGTAGGGGTAAATAAATTCCTAGTTTTTTGAAAAATACCCTCTTCACATCAGGTTCACCAAAATGTAGAGAAGGGGGATTCATGACTCATGAGTTCTCTTCATTCAGAGAGCCTCACAGGGCAAACTGACCTAAACTATCTCAAGGAACAACGTGAAAGTTTTAGAATCGAAAAGAGCAGATCATAGATATTTTCTAGACAAGCTGACAAGCTCTCAGCCAAAGGATGACAGTGTAGAATATGGATGATAGCGTGACACACAGGTGTCTCAGAAGCATGCTAACATCTCGTATAGACTAGAAAGCAAGAATTTCACAGAAAATGATAAAGTGGCTACTTCTATTCTAATTGCTAAGGGCTTCCAAAGTACATGAAAGTAACAAAAAGTGATAGAGTTGAGATAAAGTGAAGTAGAAATGATAAAGATAAGGAGAAGAAAGGAAATGCTTACAACCATGCAAGTGATGAAACCTCCAGCAAAATGAATGTCTTCAAAACCTGTACGTGCAATATTTGGAGAGAATGTTGGGGATGTATAGGGGTTTTCCTTAATCAAACCCTCGTTTTGGTGTTCCCACCTCCACATATAGCCAAATAGAAAGAGAGAGTGTAACTGAAATGGAAAAAGCGTGTGGTGAAAGAAAAACCCACTCAGGAGTAGAACCCGCACAACCAAGTATGAGTGATAAAAGAAAACCTTGCTTGAGGAGAAGAACCCGTATCACAAAGAGGTGATAAAAGCAATCCCCACTCGAGGAGAACCCATATCATGAAGTGTAGATGCAATAGGAAGGAGATATGGAATCCCAAGATGCTCACAAGCATGAGATAAGGGAGATGAAGTTGCAAGAGCCAAAGGAGCTATAAAGAGGGAGACAAAGAGAGTTGTAAAATCCAAGAGTGTGTTGCAAAGAGGTGCAATGAGAGCTTGAGAGTGTTGTAGAAGGCTGTTGTAACAAACAAGAGAGTTGTGCAAGCAGGAGCAAGAGGGGAGAAGAAGAAGCTAGAGGCTGGAATGAAGCTAGATATGTGCTAGAGAGAAGTTAGAAGAAGAAGAGAGTTGCAAATGAAGTGAAATGATAACATTTAAGGAAGGAAAAGAAGCTTCATGATCCATTTGAGGCCATCTCGAGCCGTTTGAGGCCATATCGATCCGTTACCACCGACCAAGGGAGATGACAAGTGGAAAGCATGCATGAAAATAGTCATTTGAATGTTGAAACATTGCAGGATGCTAGTGCGGCGCACAAATGTCTACACGATGCGTTAGTGTCCAGACAAGTCATGCTACAAAATGACATGAATGGGAAAGGAACAAGATTCGATGCAAAGCTGATAGGAAAGGGTAGCTACTAAAAAGGGGTGTTGAAGCATCTTGAGAAGGGATAAAGGATGATGCGAGGGCTAAAATGAGCCTACACAAGATTCTAAGGGAGTGGACACTAAAGAGGAAGCAAGAATGTATGTATGTGAAATTGTAAGGGGTGCAATTTTACGACGATATATATATGTGAGTGTGTGTGTGTGTGTACAGTATCACAACTTCTCTCCATTTATCAATCCATCCAACTCCACAAAATAACCTAGGTATTCATACCCAAAAACTCAATACTCCAATAATGTGGGTACTCGTACCCAAATCTCCACCTTCTCAAAGGTTAGAGGTTACCCCATTGGAGGTTCATCCTCTCTCAACCCCATACTTGGGGAGCTCTCAAAATCTGAGAGATCCATCCCCATACAACCCAACACAAATAAAACCAAAACATAATAGTACAATAATTACTTCAAATGAATACTCACAATCCTTTCAAAATTTAATATATTCAACCAAAAAAAAATGCAAAGGGATTGAAACCAACCTCTTACACTTTCCAGCAAAGAAAATTGTGGAAGAGCCCCAAGCTTTTCCTCCAAACTCTTTTTTACCAAAACCAAAAATTGCAAAATCCAAAAAAAATCCAACCCCCAACAATCCAAAAAGAAAGAGATAAATAGAATCCCAATCCAATTCTCACCAATGAAGTGGTGACACTTGTCCCCTTCTTCGTTCACTTAAGTGAAGGATTAGCATTGGAAAAAAATTCTATTCCACTCCTTCCCATAAAGACTCAACATCCCAAAGGAAAAAAAAAAGTTAACTCAAGATTTATTTCCAAAACAACACTTGTTTTAAGGAATTTGGAGATAAATCAGAATTTGTTTGAAATTGATCAATTTACACCCCATTTCAATTCCAAATTCGTCACCCTTAAAAATAGGCTTTTTTGAGAGGTCATATCTTGATTTTAGTTAAGATATAACTTGAATTAAGTGCCTAACCCTTGGGTTGACACCCTAGGGGTTTAAAAAAGACAAAAAAACATAAAATAATCCCTTTTTCAACCTTTTTGACTCAATTAAAAATAAAAAATCCAAAATACCCTCAAATATAACTTTATAGATAAAATACAACTTAAAGATTTAAAAGAAAACTTTACAATAAAAATAGCATTCAAGTCTCAAGCCACTTTACAAAAAAATACATCACATTAGGACTATAGTCCCTCTAAATGGACTATAATTGACATTCACAGGGTTTATCACATTGGGTTCCTTGAAGACCTTCAATTCCATTGGCTATGGAATTTGTACCTGCACACTCAATTTCACACATTAATATATCCCATAACATCATATAATCAAACAAAATAAAACATATACATATATTCACATCATACAATTTCTATCACACATTTTAAATCACATCAAAATACCAATTCATAGCTATAACAATCTCAAATATCCATCATCATTGAATTTACGTAATTGTGTTTATTCAATATTCATAAAGTAACAATAATTCAAATTCCATAATTTCATTAATTATACTTATACATCCATGATCATCAATAAAATCCAATATAAGGTGTAATGTCAAAACATCGTAATATGAATAGCATCATAAAGCATTAGTTTGCATCAAAACATAACGTCTAATAATCAATGTGCAAATCAAATTATGTCTATCTAAAAGAATAAGGTAGCATAATATCAAGTATCATTGGTAGGTCCCACACGTGGCTTACATTTTATGAATTTTGTGAGTCTATGGGTCTATTAAGGTGGGTCCCATTTCAAGTTGTGGAGTTATGGAAGGATTGCACGTGGAATCATGGTTGATGTCACTTGCCTTTTTGAGGGTGCTCTTTTTAGTGGACCCATGCGGATGACGAGGAAAGGTAGTGTGACATGGAGATTTCTTATTGGTCAAATTTTTTCCAAGAATGTCAAACACCCATTAAAATATTCAAACTTGGTCTAGATGGTTCTAAATCATTGATCTTGTTCTATTTCTAAAAATCGACTCACATTAAAATATGAAAAATGAGTAGTTGAATGCACTTGGTTCATGCAAATGAACAATAATGGTAAAAGTGGAGGATTGCTACCCAATATTTTGAGGATTTTCTCCATAAGCATTACAATTTGATTGATGAATTAAATAATCAGACATTTCGTGAAGATTGGAGAGTGATTTCTTGGTATTCCATACCTTTTATAATGAATTAGGATTTCTAGAGCGGCAAGCAAGTAAGTCATATTTTCAAACTTGTAGTACAAAATTCCTTAAGTTTATGTGGTTAGGGTTCAAAATTAAGGGTGTAAATCAAAGGAATTGTCTAATAATATCAAAAACATCAAAGACCTAGCCCTAGGTTAGCCCAAATTTTAAAATGAGTCAATCAAAAGGCCAACCTTCCTTATCAAAATGACCTTTCGAAGATGAATTAATTGTTCAACTCCTAGGATCATCTAGAAAATTTGTATGTGCCCATGGGGCTAGTGCTTCAAATGGTTTGGTTGAAAATTATAGAGAATGTAGGGATGTTGAGGTCTCTATCACTAAGTGAAGCCTTTTTAGTCATTGGCATAGCAAGAGAGCTTCTCGAGTCCTCATATCAAATGTTTGGGTTTATGAATTAGGAAAGTTGATAGTTCCTCATGTCTTCAAGAATGTAAAATTCATCAGACACGTGGCCAGGAATTATGATGAAAATGTTTTAAGTCATAAGGGTTGCCAATGGTGAAGTTTTGGTACTAATTGATAAAGCCTCCATTTATGAGGTTTTTTCTTTGAGATTGGTTGCAAACAAAGCTATAGACTTTGACTTGTTCAAAAAAAAATATTAGAAGCATAATCATAGCTATAGGGTCCTCTAGTTTCCAAGGGATAGATCAAAAGGTTTTTTGATAGAAAGTCTATCAAAATTCCAACCAATGCATTTTAGCATCTTAATTTTGACCTATTTGAAGGATACTTCATCAAAACATACCATTCTTTGTGCCAAGTCCTTAGGGGATATGCAAAGACCAATATCCATGTTCCATTGATGTATATGTCAACAAACATTTAGAATCTACTGGTGATCAATGAGTCTGAATTTTCCACATATATTACCAATGGAATCCACAAGCAGCTAGTGGAAATTAAGGAAAATTCTAAAATGGTCAATTTTAGGTAGTATTCTCTGCTATGCCACATTTTTCTTTATGAGGGAAGAACAAAGTGGACCAGTCCATGCAAGTTAGGATGGAAAATGACAGTGGAAAGCCTTGTTAGGAAGATAAGGTAGCCGAACAACTTCCTACACTAATATTGAGAGGAGAATAATGCAAAACTTTATAGATCTTTAATAGTTATAGAAACTTAAACAAAAATAAACATAAATATCATGCATACCATGAAATAGTGATTTACATGAGGAAAACCCCTTTCGGAGAAAAACCCCACACTCCAAAAGTTGCCCAATATATTATTCAATAAATCACAAAGATTACAATATACTTGCAGAGAAAGCTTCTCATAGGAGTATCACCTATTAGAGATCAAGAGATAACACAACTACTATCAAACTCTCAAAATACATCACCATCTCTCTCTACTACAACCATAATACAATGCCCTCATAAAATAGGATTACATTCTAGGGCAAGACAAACCAACAAAATATCCACCATTAGATCTAAAATCAAATAATTAACAGTATAGATTTATAATGTATCATTTATCTAATGTATGTTAGCCATTTTAGGAGTTTCCTAAAAAAAATTAACAAAATATTGTTCACACGCATCCCACTCTCCCCCCTTGCTGCCATTATATATTACACCTATTGGTGTAACTAGGAAATATATATATATATATCCTATCAACAATAACCATTATATAGCCGGTATTGGCATGGTGTGATGGTTTATAGGTGGCATTGTTGTTCTTGCCACCAAGGTTCAAACCCCGTTGGGGTGGTATTGTTGTATCCGGTTCATAGCTCCGGTCAAAAGCGTTTACCCCTTGAATAAAAAAAAAACAATAACCATTATATAATTGCAAGGTTGAGACACATTTTCACAACAAATCTCTCACTTGTCAAACACCTTGGAAGAGCAACTAGAGAGAGTAAACATTGTCTCTTAATTGCTAGGGGTCGAAAGGCCCATAATCTTTGAACACCATCTGAACTTCTCTATGCTCATAGGCTTAGTTAAAGAATAAAAAACATTCATCAAAGTTTCTACCTTAACCAATGTCACCCTGCCATCCTTGACCATATCTTGAACAAAATGATACTATACATCAATGTGCTTGGTCCTGGCATGAAATGTCAGGTTCTTGGCTACACATATCACACTCTGACTGTCACAATAAATTGTCACCACACCTTGTTTTATTCCAATATCTGAACACAGTCTCTTAATCCAAATGGATTCTTTACAAGCATGAGTAGCTACCATATACTTTTCCATAGTAGTGGACAAAGCAACCATAGCCTATTGCTTACTCATCCAATTGATTGCACCACCAAATAAAGTAAACACATAAGCACTGGTGGATTTTCTGCTATCAACATCACTTGCCCATTCTGAATCCACATAACCATGAATTTCAAGGGAAATTTCATCTTCATTCATATTACTATGATAACATAAGGAATAATTTGAGGTACTGTGCAGATATCTGAAGACCCTTTTAACTATGTAGACATCGAAAATATACAAATTGATATCATACACTCGATCCTGATCTACTAACATCACTTCATCCTAAATTATCCCTCTATTTAACCATTTAATCGAATAGCCTTATTTGATTAAAGTCATCATAATTCCCCTTTTAATTAAATAAATCATCGTCTCTGTGTAATTAGCTAGGTCATTTCATCTTCCTATCTTTATTTAATTAAATAATCCATATTATTTGATTAAATTTCTAAAGTTCATCTAATTAAATTAAATAAATTAAACATTTATCTAATTTAATCTAATATCACCCCTTTTGGTTAAATAAATCAAAATATTTATTTAACTAGGTCTTAATCATTTTCATCTCTTTTTGATTTATTTCAATCCTAAAATCTAAATCAAATAGTCAAATCAGCAATCTCCCCTTAAATTAATCAAACTGATTAATTTAATCCTAATCACTCAAATCCTCTAGATTTTGCAACTTGCACATGAAAATCAATTTAATTTATTTATAAATCATCTATTTTCATTCAAAAAAGGCATCAAAGATGGAATATTCCTCAAATTTGAAATCTCCCCTCAAATGACTTGTCCATCCAACAAAGCATTTAAAGCTCTTACATTGTCTCTTACATGTCTCCCACTTGGCATTTAACTCATCTTTCATCCCCCCTAAACATGCCATCTCATCAAATTCAAATTTCAAACTTGCACATGGATCAAAATGTGCTCAACCTTCATCCTATCAAATGTTGACAAGTGGCGCCTTGCCATTGGATGAATGTTAGTCCCACATTGCTCAATTTTGGACATTCATCCTTTAATCTCATCTATAAATGAAGAGCTCCTCTCCTCATTTGATCATCCACAATTTGAGTAAACTTACTATACTCAAATTTAGAGCAATCTTCATCCATCTTATTAAGTTCTATAGCTAGGTTTTTTGCAGATTTTGGCTTGGAGCTCTCATCCTTCACCATCAAAGTGGATCAATCATCATCAACATATCAATCTTGCATCATAGGAGTTGGGAAAGGGCCAATTTCCACATCAAATTGGCACCAATTCCCCCATGGGATAGTGGTTTGATTGTTTTGAATAAGATTTGATAGTTTTCATTTGAATTCTTTTCCCATTTCTTGTTCATTTCATTTGAATGGATCTTATGTGCAATGATTGTTTTATACTTGTTTATGCACTAACCTTGTGTTGTTTACTCATGTTTATGTAGGTCTAGATCAAGCATTCACAAACTGCATCCCAATGAACTCTACCAGAATTAGACATATCTCTGGAAAGAACTCCCACTACTTGGGTAACGTATGGTCTAGTACAAACCATAGCATACATCAAACTTCCAACTACACTCTGGTAAGGCACTTCACTCATGTCTTCCATCTTTGATGGAGATGTTAGACAATTTGAAATAGATAAATTTGTTCCAACAGAAAGGGGAACACACAATGGTCTACAATCCTACATGTTAAATCTCTATAAAATTGAATTGACATACTTACTTTGGCCAATCCATAGCTTTTTGTTTACTCTCTATTTTAATTTCCATCCCCATAATGTGTCTAGCTACATCAAGGTCTTTCATTTCAATTTTAGCACCAAGTTGAGATTTCAATTCTGAAATCATACTTTTCCCCTTTCCAATAAATAACATGTCATCAACATATAATGAAATAAAAAGGAAATGACCATCATTAGTTTTATAATAAACACAATGATCTGATTTAGAATGCTCAAATCCCAAACTCAACACATATGTATCAAATTTTTGGTACCACATCCTAGGACTTTGTTTTAAGCCATACAAATATTTCTTCAATTTGCAAACCAACTTACTTTTACCTTTCACCACGTAGTGCTTTGGATGTGTCATAGAAATATCCTCCTCCAAGTCACCATGAAGGAAAGCAGTTTTCACATCCATTTGCTCAACCTCTAAATCATAAGTAGCAACAATAGCAAACAAAAATCTAATGGATGCCATTTTTGCAATAGGAGATAATGTCTCACCATAATCAACACCCTCTACTTGAGAGTAACATTTCACAACCAACCTTGCTTTGTACTTCTCAATACCTCCATCTGAACCAATCTTTTTCTTGAACACCCATTTGCAACCAACATGTTTTCATCCTTCAGGCAATGGTACAAGATCCCATGTATCATTCTTTTTTAAAGATTCCATTTCTTCATCCATAGCAATCTTTTAGGGTTCTACATCATTCATACCTAATGCCTCTTCTATAGATTTGGGTTCATCCATGTTAGTATTCAAAGCAAAAATACATCTCCAATCATCAAGTGTATACATTTCAGGTGATTGGCTATTCCTTGTAGACCTACGAACAAGTTGAGTTGGAGGTTCTTCCTCCTCTTTTGAAGATCCAAAACTAGATGAGCTCTCCTCAACTTCTTGTCTATCCTTGGGCCTCGATTCAACTTTCTTAGGTGTAGTAGGAAAATGAATCACATCTTCCTGTTTACTTTGTTCTGGATGCAAAGTAACAAAAGAAGGCCTAGTTTATCTAAAATAATGCTTCTACTATTATTACTTTTTGTACAACAGGTTCCCAAAGCTTATATCCTTTCACACCAAAACTATATTCGATGAAGATACATTTCACAACCTTGATTTTCAACTTTATTTGCTTCTCCTTTGGTACATGTGCATATGCCTCGCAACCAAAAACTCTAAGATGTATTAATGAATGCTTGTGATCATACCATGCCTCTATAGGTGTCTTATCATCAAGAGATGATGTAGTAGACATGTTAATCAGGTAACAAGCAGTGGCAATAGCTTCAGCCCAAAACCTTTATTCTAGGTCAGCACCACTCAACATAATCCTAGCCTTCTCCATCAATACCTTGTTCATTCTTTCTATAACTCCATTCTGTTATGGAGAATACAAAGTTGTATTTTTTCTATGAATACCACAATCTTTACAAAGTCTATCAAAATAATTAGAGAAAAAATCACTGCCATTATCAGTCTTCAAACATTTTATTTTCTTTCTAATCTAACTCAACCATTGCTTTGAATTCTTTAAATCGACTGAAAACTTCAAATTTACTCTTTAGAAAATATACCCATGTCCTACTATTATCATCAATAAATGAAACATAATATGTGGATTTACCAATCGAAGGAACATCTATAGGACCAAACACATAAGATTGAATAAGATCCAATACACTACAATATTTATGAGAACTTGAGTAAAACTGAACATGATTTTGTTTTCCATAAATGCAATGCTCACATAAATCAAATTCACGATTACAATCAGACATACCTTCAATAAGGTTTTTATTTTTCAAGGTCCTTAGACCCTTTTCTCCAATGTAGCTAAGTCTCTGGTGCCATAACATAGTTTTCTCTGTAGGTAACTTTGTCTTAGAAGAAAGAGCACCCTTGGGTACCTAAAAACCATGACCATCTACTGAAGGTGAAACTCTCACTTCTTCCACAAACTTGCTTTTCACAGAAGTACTATTGCACTCAATAGTGCATGCATCAAGCTTATACAAAGTGCCATATCTGACACCTGTAGCAATCACCAAATCACCTCTAACCATCTTACATGCTACATCAAAAAATACTAGCTGCACACCCGCATCTATTAGTTTTCTTAAATAGATAATAGATTTCGTGCTAATCTAGGGATATGCAACACACCACTAATCCTTTTTATTCTACCATCAGGAAACCTGATTTTAACTTTACCATGACCAACAATGTCTAAATGAGAATCATCACCCAAGTACACCTTACCTCCATCAAATTCCTCATATTCAGAAAACCAATCTCTATTAAAGGTCATATGGAAAGATGCACCTGAGTCAATTAACCATGTATCATTACTTGCACGAGTTGCCAAAGCTACAATCAATGCATTGCCATCTTCCTTCTTAGACCTAAAATCAAAATCAAATTTTTTCTTGTTCTTGTTCTTTTCTTCTTTGCATTCCTTACAAATATGTTCAGCCTTACCACAATTCCAACAACTAACTTTGGACTTTCTAGGAGATTTAGTTCTCCCCCCTAGACTTGGATTTGTCACGATTCTCATTTTTCTTACCTTTTTCCTTAGGTCTTCCATGAACATCTAGGGCCTCCTTGGTAGTGATGGATACCTTCCTCCTTATATCTTCAAAAATCAAAGAACCCACCACATCTTCTATCTTCAAAATTACAAAAGTAATCCTAATAGCCATAACAAGAGAATCCCACGAATCAGGAAAATAACAAATCAAGATCTGACATTTCTCCTCCTCATCCATTTTGACACCAACGGATTCCAATTGAGCCACCAACATATTGCATGCTTCTAGGTGGTTTGTGATTCATGCATCCTCTTCCATTCTCAAGGAATGCAACTTCTTCCTCAAGAAAATATTATTCACCAAATATTTGGCTTGATACATATCATCAAGCTTCTTCTATAGTTTCTTTCCAGAGGTATCCTCATGGAAATTAATTAAAACAGAGTCTCCCAAACACAATTTGATTAGAACCTTGGATTTACGGTCCATAACATCATATTGAGAAACCTGAGTAGGATCTACAGACCTTGAAAAAATTTCATCAACAACATCCCACAAATCTTAATCTATCAAAAATCATCCATCTTTATCTTCCACATTTCAAAATTATTTCCAAAAAATTTCTCCACCTCTATTCTCCCTTATGAACTTTCCATCTGAAATTTTTTGTAGCAAGATCACAAAGTGTCTCTTGCACAAGCTCCCACTCAAATCCAGACTAGTTCAAAAAACCCAACAACCCACAACTGAAACCAAAGGTGGTCAAGCTTTGATACCACTTGTAAGGAAGCTAAGGTAGTAGAACAACTTCCTACACTAATCTTGAGAGGAGAATAATGCAAAAAATTATAGATCTTTAACAGTTACAGAAACTTAAACAAAAATAAACATAGATATCATGCATACCACTACACAGTGATTTATGTGGGGAAAACCCTTTAGGGAGAAAAATCCCACACCCCAAAAGCCACCCAATATATTATTCGGGAAAAGATTACAATAAACTTGCAGAGCAAGCTTCTCACAGGATTATCACCTCTCAGAGATCAAGAGATAACACAATTGCTATCAGACACTCAGAATACATCACCATCTCTCTCTATCGCAACCATAATACAACACCCTCATAAAATAAGATTACATTCTAGGGAAAGATAGGCCAACAAAATATCCATCATTAGATCTAAAACCTAATAATTAGCGGTCCATATTTACAATCTATCATTTATCTAATGTATGTTGGCCATTTTAGGAGTTTATTGAAAAAGTTAACAAAAAATTGTTCACACACATCCCACTCTACCCCCTTGCCACCATTGTATATTACACCTATCAGTGTAACTAAGAAATATATATATATATCCTATCAACAGTAACCATTATATAATTGCAAGCTTGAGACACATTTTCCCAACAAGCCTCTCCCTGTCTAATGTTGGACACATATTTTGGATATGCATTGTAAGAGTTCCAATTATATGGTCTTTGAAGACTACTTCATCAAAATTTTCTTAGGATTAATGGGTGTGGAAGAGGGAAGAGTGCATAAATAAATTTTGGACTTCATAAGGTCAAGGGAGAGAGTTTTGGAGTTGAGTGTGCAACATAATTGGGGATATTGGTATATCCACTTAGATTCAACTATAATTAGGGTATATGGATGCCTTGTGGGACCTCATATTTTTCCAAGGTACGTTCGTGTTAGATTGGATTATCTAGAAATAATGTAGCAATTGAATGAATATGATAAAATCCATTTAAAAGGACAAAAGAAAGGTTATTTCCTTTTACTATAGTGTTATCTGAATTTACAATAATTAGGGAGTGCTTAGAGCTAATTTATCCTATGCTCCAAGCATATAGGATGGTCCAATAAGTCACAAGAACCTTTGACCTTGAAGGTTTTTTTAATCAAGTAAGATTAAGCATTAGAAGATTTACATTTATGCACCAAGTACTTTCTGGTGAAGATGTGATAAAAAATTGCTTAACTAACAAGGAGATAAGTGAAAGAAGGATAAAATGGGTCTCATTCATAAAGGATAAGAGAAACGTGCAAAGAATATGGAAAGCTACCCTAGAGCATTTGCATAAATGAAAGACCCTATTGTCAGGATTCAAAAGATACTTGATAATGTTGACAAACTGTCTAGAAAAGCCTCGGTGGTAGAAGAAAGACCCACTTATCATCCATAAATAGATCCATTGGTGTATGCCTATGTTTGAAGAAGTAAGGGTCCAACAGTAAAAGATCCTTCTCATTAAAGGAAGCCACCTGCAACAACTACCCCTCATCAAGAGCATTCCATTGCCATTGCTAAATAGCAACCACAAAAGAAGATAAATCTTGATTGACCATATTTGGTTGATTATCCTTTAGGTGTTGAGACAATAAAAAGAGATCACTAAGAAGGAGGTGAATCAAGTAAGGCATTTTCCACCAAGAGTGACTATTGTTGGCATTCCACAAGGCCAAATGGGTATAAATGTGGGTAGTGGTAGAGACGAGGCTAATGATATGAGGGCCCTAGTCTACTCCCAAATCATTTTTGATGACGAATTTGTTAAGTCTAAGGAATTCAAGGATTTTGTAATAAGAATTAGGAGAGAGGAGTTCCATGAAAGGATAAAAAAGGCTAAAGGTGAAGTCCACCCCTCTAAATATGAAGAGGTCACATAGAGGGTGTTAAAATAAATTGAATTCGATGTTAAAAGCAATAAACCAGAGGAGGCAAGAAAACTAGCTAGGGAAAGTGGACTACTCTTGCTACCTGAGTGGGACATTGTATCACCAATAGCTCTAGATACTATTAGGAGGCATAATGAAGAGTTTTTCTTTTGATGAGCAAGCAGAAAAGGCATACTTTCAATTAGGATTTAATCCAAATTTTGAAACCTTGGCTATTTGGGCTCTATCCCCAAATACAAATAAACCCCAAGTTGCAAAGGCCATGGAAGACACGACGGGGAGTTTAATTGTTAAATACTATCATATACCATAGCCCCCTAAGAAACTTCACCAGTTTTCCACACAACTATGTTTAGTGAAGCAAGTGCCAAAAGTTTGCAAGAGGAGTGTGATAAATTATTGGTAGATCATCTCAAACTTATTGTAAATTATAATAAATTGAAAATTCAAGATCCATCAATGTCATCACCACTAGCAAGCACTATAGTAGTAGTTGCTTCCACTCCAAGTCTCCTAGGTATCTTGATGCAAGAAAAAGAAGCCATGACTGCAAAGATAGAAAAGTTGGAGGAGCAATTGAAGAATGCCTAAGAGGAGAAGAAAAATAAAAATAATGATATATAGTGGATGATGTGATTAAGCATAAATTATAAAAAATCCTTGGGATATTGGAGGATTCACATTTGGCATATTCTCAGCTCAAGGTCACAAAAATCAAGAGGATCTTGGGCCAGTAATGAATAAGTGGGTACCTAGAATTTTAAGTCTTCAAGGGATTTACAAGGGTGCAAGATTTGAATCAAATATGCTAGTCATCATTGTTCCTGCTTGGGAAATGGAAAAACTATTAGAAGGTGTAGGAAAACACGCTGAAACTAATGCAAAAAATTAAGGCTAAATTCAAATCTTTTGAGTGTATTGAAATGAAATTCATGCTTAATATTTTAGATGGAAATGGAGAATTGAAATCTCTAGATCAATGGAAGGCAGGTTTCAGCACAATGGTCCCCACACTTGTAGCTTTTATTTGTTTCAATGATGATATAGACATAGATTTATTAAATTCCACTATTGATAAATTAATTTCTTTAGAGGTGGGTTGGATACTTTTTATAGGGAGGTTAGGGAACTCCTAGATGCAAAGTACATTGATCATGTATATATAATGTTGAAAAATCACTCTTATTTTAGTGGCCACCAAAAAGAGAATATGTGGAATGGGATGAGAAATATAATAAGTTGTAATGTACATTTGTAGTTCCATCATGTCATAGAATTTATAATGCAACATCCAACTCATATAATGGCATGTTATTTTGAAGTATCCAGTTGTCCCTTGGGAATTTTGTAGTTTTTTCTCCTTTTTGTATTTTGTGTTGTGGTCACTATCATATCTAATAGTTTTCTAGAAGGTATGTTTGCAACATGGGTGGAGGAGCACAATAGATTGATCATGCACCTTCCCCATTTTGTTTCATTATGTAAATCAAGAAATATATTCTTCGATGACTTCTGCAACTGTTTTGTCTTTTAGTGATGTACTTTTTGTCTTTTGCAAGGCAGTTGTACTAGTTTTGTTTGATCCTTAGGATAAGATTTTCAAATGAAAATGTGACATTTTTCCATGGATTTAAGCTTGTTGCTCCCTTGTTTTTATAAAAAGGAATTCTGAGCCATTTTCAAAGGGTCTTAGAATTTTGTAAAGCATAGAGGTTTTCTCTTAGGTCTATACTTGGTCGATCTAGGTTTTCTAGGGAAGAAATGAAGATGAAATTGTAAATTTTTTGTACATAAATATATAAATTCTAGAAGATATGAATACATTGTGACAAATTCATAATCAATTGTCCCCAAATATACATCTTACTACTCTTATGAATAAAATTGATCAAGGATAATTTATGTTCATCGTTTCCTTTTGTGCAAATGAATGTTTCTCATAGAGCTTCTATTAAAGTAATGGATCAAATTCTTGTATCTAAGCTATTGAGAGTTCTAATATGTTTAGGGATTGTTAAGAATAATTGGTTATAAATCTAATATTAAAGAGTATCATCGTAAGGAAGTGATATGTTAGCTTTCACAAAATTTATTTTTAGTTTATTGTTCATAATATAATTGCATTTATTTTTGTAGTATGTTGCTCAAGTTTAAGGCACCAGTCTAAGTGTAAATGTTGGTTACATGTCCATGGTAATTCTTATTCAAATCAATTTTAATTTATGTTTTAACTTATTTCTTAAGTTTTATATATGTTCTCAAATCCATTAATGCAAAAGTTTCAAAGAATCTAGCCCATTGAGTCAAATTCTATTTGTATATTCTTGCAATATTTCATGAGAACATTTTTGTTGAAACAATATCCTATTATGAATCAAGTATAGTTTCACTTGATATTGTTAAGGATCAACCTCCTAGGTCTTGCAGAACCTAAAGTATAGAGGAGAAAATTGTAGAATCAATCTCATGTTCATTGGCCAACCTCTTGAAATATTTGAGCATAAGTGGCTATTCTTTAGATAATTTCACGAATCAGTTGAAATTTAAAAACAAACCAATAGAAGATACAAAGGAAAGAACTTTGGAAGTGATATTGATCACTAATAAGAAAACTAGAGTAGATACTCCTAGTTATTTTAATAGAATAAATCCTAAGGAATTGATACATTAGATAACTAATACATAATTTATTATTTTGAGTATGGAGATATCGATAATATAGATAAGGTAACATTTTCTAAGAATAAGTTGAAAGGTCATTCCATCATTTAGTGGAAAGAAAATTAGTTGGAATAAAATTGGAAGGGTAAGCCTAGCATTGGGAAATGGGATAGAATAGTGAAAAATCTAAAATCTATGTCCATTACTATAAATTACCATCTAGAATTATTAAAGGAATTGCATAAATTATGGTATAAAGATAAGATCATGAAAAAATATATTGAAGAATGTTGTAGGTTGAAAATTTGATCAAGGCATGTTGACGAAGAAGAATATAAAATGGAAAGCTACACTAATGGTTCAAGAGGATCAATTCAATAAGTGGTGAGTATGTTGAATATCCAAATGGTAGACAAAGCATATTAGTTGGACAAGTGTTGGGACTCAATAGTTTGTTGCCCCTTTTTGGCTTGAACCCATTCTCTTGTGTATGCCTATGAAGTATAATCCCTTTGTTAATAACCACTTTGAGAAATACCATAAGAGTCATCATGTCAATATATGCTCTTGGCCATTCTTTCCCCTCCCATCTCCTTAGTCATTACTCAAACTCAAAAAATCCAAAAATTGGCTAGGTATGGGGTTTATTTGAGTTCTTCACCTTGTTGTACACTCAAATGGGTATCTCCATTTCAAATTTGAAGGAATTTAGGAAAAAGATTGGAAAATTTATGGAAATTTGGAGCTTTTCCCCTCTTCAAGAATAAATTGGAAGTTTTAGGTGTTCCTAGAACCTTGAGATCCTTTGTTCAGTTTTGATTCTTAATGAAAGTCTTGGAAATTCTTGATGGGGTTGAAATATTCGATAAAGAGGATGAATGAGAAAGCATAAGTGGTGGTTCCTAATATCATGGTTGGAACTACTGAAAAAAGGAAGTTAAGAATTCAAATGAAAAAAATTGAAGGTTCTGAGTATTCTAAAAGCATTGATGGTTTTTAAAGTCTTCCTTTTGGTAGTCTTCCTAAGTGTTATGGAGGTATCAAGGAAATCAAGATGTATATGCATATCGACCCATATATCACTTTTCACAATATTGGAAAATAATTATAGATCTAATGCATGCTAAAATTATGCATGATCTTGATGCATGCAAAATTCACACATGATTCTGATGCAGATTGGATATCTACAAAGGTGAGGATATATACAATATATTTTGTTACGGATCCAAGTGTAAAATGATGTGCTTCTCCTCCACCCACTCCACAAACTCATATTGATGGTGCCATTTCACCTAGATACCAAAAGTAAGTGCTAATCTCTTCCTTCAATATGGCCCATTTTGGGCAAGAATCATCCTCAACCATGGATTTTGAGTGTGCTATAGTGCAACGTTTGGGGTTTGGCACCTTTTTGTTGTTATAGCATAATATTTGGGTCATTTTTTAGAGGTTGGTTTTGTGGTTTTCTCCAAACACCAAGGAATTTGTAGGGTAGCCATTAACACCAAATCTAATTTGCTAATGAATTGTAGACCTATGAAATAGAAGAATAGTGGTATTGTAAAGGGATTGTGTTACAAAATATCTCCATGGCACTGAGTAAGTATTCAAGAAGGTTTCTTAGTCACAAATATGGATTTTAATTTTCCACATTTATTGGAATAAATGTAATGTTGAGTTGAATGTAACAAAGTTTTGAAAAATATTGTAAGGATTGTAATGATCTTTCGCACTTTATGTAATATGGATATATGTATTTGTGTTTTAGATTAATATGTATGCTCTATTGTAAAATTTCATGATCAATATTGTATGTAAATACATAGCTCCATATTCTTATTCTCCTAATTTTTCCCTTCTCAACACATTGTAACTTTGTTTCCTAGAATATAGGCACCAATTTGGAACCAAAACACCAATCTCACACCATCAAACAAAAAAAAAAAACATAGCATGGGAGTAGGAGTAGTTTTGTGCATCCATAACCTCATATCATAACCATTGATTTATCATTAAGAGAGATTTTAAATGAATCTATCTTATGTGAGTTATGCTTGCATAGTTATATCAACTATATATGGGTCTTGAGATAGCTAGTTGTAGTTGGTTTAGTGATAGTCTTTAGGGCCAAGTTGGGAGGTTGGGTTTGGCTCATTAATTATTATTTTTTATTGTGATTTCAATACTTGTAAAGGTATACCCCTACGAATGCCTTCCCGAGTCTAAGATGAGCTCAAATCGTAGGAGATATAATCCACTATTGTTGAGTTGGCCTTCAACCTTCCATGTTTTGTTGATAAGCTAGTTTCACTTGCATGATGACAATATTGGCTGTGTGAGTGAAGTTTAGTTCTAGGAAGTAGAGCAGTGTTCTTGGGACCCAATAGAATCCCAAAAAAAATTCTCCACTTCCTAGAACTGAAATTCACTCAGAAGGCTAGGGTTATCTTCATGCAACTGAAATCATCTCATCAACAAACTGTGGAGGGATAAAGGCCAACTCAATGAGAGTGGGTATGCTTTGAGCTCAACTTAGCCTCAAGAGGGTATTCTCAGGGGTTACCTTAATAGGTATTGAAATCACATATAATGAACAATAATGAATTAAAGATAACCAAAATAAACCTACCAGCTTTTCCCTAAATACTATCACTAAATCAAGTACAACGAGCTATCCCAAGACCCCTATATAGCTGATACAACTATGGAAGCATAACCCACATAAGATAGATTCATTTAAAAACTCTCTTATTGGTAAATACTTGGTTATGATATAAGGTTATGGATGCATAAAACTACTCCTACTTCTATACTACTAATTTATATTATGTTTGATGGTATGATATTGGTGCTTGGTTTTAGAATAGTGCCTATATGAATAGAGGTAGGAATATTTGGCATGGGAGGAAAATAAAGGGGTAGAATGATTCATTATAAATTTGGACTAACAAATGCCTATTTACTATCTTGTGGCATGTTTCCACTATCACCTTAAAATTATTTTATGTCAAAATAATTGATTTTTAAACCCAATTAAAACTTTTCCTATATTTTTTTCAAAAATATAATGGAACCCCGCATTTTCCATGTGGTTTATGGTCAAATACCATCCCCCACTCTTCCTGAAAATTCACTACAATTTTAGACTTCTTACATCATTTAATTGATTTTTTTGGGGAGGGATGACTTAGTTTGTAGAAGGGTCAATAAAGTTTGAGGCTATGTTTATAATATAAAAATAAAGGAAATTTATATATGATAGTCTAGATATAAATAAATTTTCCTCATCTCCTCCTTCCATAGATGAAATATGTATAGATTTGATTTATAGATGTAAAATACCTAATAATGGTTTATATCAAAGAGAAAAATCATAGGAGATGTGGGGGAATGTTTGGCTCATTGTAGAAAAAAACATGTTTTTTCCTTGTAATGTGGTTATATTTTCATTTATGGTGGGTAGTTTTGAGGTGGTATATTTGGAGGTGGGGGTTGATTTTGTAAAATATCATCTAGTAAAAACTAATATTGAACAAATTGATCCATATAAGTAAAATAAATAGTTATAATTAATTTTTTTAAATTTAATTAAGTACATTACAATGATAAATACACAATATTTATATAATTAAGACATATATAATAAATAAATTTTATTTTTAAAATTTGAATTTATACAAATATTATAATATTTTAATTGTTTAAAATACTTATCATTTATACATTTATATATGATTTAAAATAATATATTATATCTGAATTTTAACAAGTATCATTGAAACATAAATATATATGAAGTTTATAATTCAAAGTATCATCTATTAAATTTGTAACTGTAATGTCGTAAACTTGTACCCCTTGCAATTTCACATACATTCTTGTACCCGCTTTAGTGTTCACTCCCTTAGCACTTGTGTAGGTTCATTTTAGCCCCTGCATCAGCCTTTTTCCATTCTCAAGATGCTCAACACCCCTTTTCAGCAGTTACCTTCATGCGTCAGCTTTGCATCAAACCTTGTGCTTTTCCCATTCTTGTCATTTTGTAGTGTGATGTGTCTAGACACTAGCACACCACACAAACATTTGCATGTTGCACTAGTATCCTATGACGTTTCAACGTTCAAATGAGCATTTCTGAGCATGTTTTCCACTTTTCATATGCTTTTGTTGGTGGTAACGGCCAGGGACATCTTGTAACAGCTCGAGAAGCTTCCTTTACTTCCTTAAATGTCATCTTTTCAATCCATTTGGTCTTCTAGCTTCTCTTCAACTTTGGCTTCTGCCTTTTCCTCTTGCTATCTTGCTTGCACAACTCCATACAACTTGTTGTAGTAGCACTCTCAAGCACCCTCTACAACTTTCTTGGCTCTTGCATCTCTCTTTGTCTTACTCTCTTTGGCTTCCTTAAGCCTTGCAACTGATATCTCCCTTGCCTTATGCTTGCGAGCATCTTTGTATTTCACACATCCCCTACCTATTGCATCTCTATTTTTTGATACAGGTTCTCCTCCTCGAGCAAGGTTTGCTTTTATCACTCTTCGCATAATTTATTTCTCTATCTATCTGGTTGTCCATGGAGGTGGGAACACCAAAACAGGGGTTTGACTGAGGAAAACCCCTATACAACCCCAACATTTTCTATTTCTTATTCTCTTACTGTATCATTTACTTCACTCTATTTCAGTGCTATTACATTTTGTCATTTTCTCACATTCTAGATGTTCTTAGTAAACAGATTGCTAGTAGTCACTTTGTTGTTCTTTGTGATAAACTCAATTTTTTTTTTCATATGGATGCCAACATGCCAGTGAGATGTTAGCGCACCATGCTGTCATCCTCGACCCACGCTATTGTCCTTTGGCTGAGAAGCATGTCAGTCTATCCAAAAAACCTTTGTGATTTTCTCTTTCTAATTCTAAAATTCTCGTGTTGTTCCTTGAGGTAGTTTAGGGTAGTTCACCCCTTGGGAATCTCTTGAGAATAAAGAGACTCATGAGTAGCAAATCCCCCTTCTCTACATTTTGGTGAATCCGATGTGAAGACAATATTTTTTCAAAAAATTAGGAATTTATTTACCCCAACTTGTTGGAGTCATAACTTTTGAATTGGTGCTCGGAATTCAGAACTGTTTACATTGTTGGAAAGGTCTCCAAGAGGACTAATTCAATCCCTAAAATATGATGCCTTTGGCTATCAAATTTTGGGAACTAACATAATTTTTGATCCCAAATTCTGCTTTGAAGAACTCCGAAAATGCAAATTACTAGAACCTAGAAAATATAGAAAAAATATGGATTTTCAGTTTTCTTAGTTTTGTCACCAAAATGAATTTAATATCTTCTTTCATCAGTTCAATATCTAATTCTATTCAAATTTTTAATGTTTTTTTTTATTTCATGCATGTGATGTTGACTTGGCTTTTCCCATGTCACTCAGTATCTTTGATCCTTCTCATGAAATTCATCTTGTGTTGGAGGATATTTTGTTGCAAGAAGATTAAATTATTGACACTTTTCTTAATGTTACTCTACCTTCTCTTCATTCTAATGCACTCTCTTCTAGAAATTATGCATTAGTGAATGATGAATTTCTTTTTTATTTCAATGCACTTTCCTCTAGAGATGATGCGTTAGCAAATGATGAATCTCCTTCCACATTTGATCCTTCTCGGATTGATGTTGAGAATTGTCTTCAAATAATTATTCCACTAATTGCGATGATTCTGTAAATGTAATCTATGTCTTTTATGCCCCTCAAAGGCCTAAGAGACTGGTCATTTATCTAACTCCAGCTAGTCCTTCTCCTAAAAGGATTTGTTCTATTGATGGTGTTCCATTTGATGGTGATTCTCCAAATCTTTTTAAGGCTCCCTCTTATAGAGAAGTAGCCCATACTGATAAGAATAGAACAAATAAATAACCAATCCTTCCTCAAGCACCTAAACCTACAACTAAAGCACCTGGTGATTATGATCTTGTCGAACAACTCTATGTTGCTTCGGCTAAGATCTCACTATGGGACTTGCTTTAGTCTACTTTGGTTTACCAAGGTATGCTTTAGGAAGCCTTGTAGAAGATCCTCTTGCTTGCCTCTACTAGGCCAATGGATGTTAATGTGTTGATGGCTCATATTTGTGTGGACTCACTGAATATTACATTCTATCCAAAAGAACTTTCACCCCTAGATGTGCAGAAACAAGCAGATCCTTTAATGATTATAGTTAACATTAATATTATTAGCATTAGACATACTCTTGTTGACACTGGTTTGGCACTCAATGTATGTAGCATTGATCTATTTCCTATGATTAATATTGATTCATCTTCTCTTAATGCTTCTTCTGTTGAAATTTGTGGGTTCGATAATGTCGGTTGACAAGCCCTAGGCACAATAGTCTTGCGTTTGAGGTTGGGACCCATTACCATACCCACCCTTGTATATTTTATGTTAGAGAAATTACCATATAACCTTCTTCTTGGTAGACCATGGATTCACGCTATGGGTGCAGTCCTGTCTACCTTGCATAAATATATTAAGTTCATTTGTAACAATCAAGTAGTCGCAGTAAAGGATGACCCTGAGGCTATGCACCTATGTGAGATATAATCCAATGAATTGCACAATCTCAAAATTTGTCTAATCGATGAAGCTAGTTGCCAACTAGCTCCCTTCAACATTTTGTCATTCAACATAACCATAATAATCTATGAATCAGATTCACATATAATCTTCCTCCAACCAAGGAAGTAACCTCTCTCCACAACATATAGGATAGTCAGGGCCTCCATCAGATTATTAGTTTTTTGTCCCCTATAAATAAAGAAAAAAACACTATCTCCAACACTATTATGCCCAATACCACCAATCCCAACATGGCTAGGATTCCCCCAAGAAGAACCATCAATGTTCACCTTTAGAACACCAAGAGGAGGAGGGGTCAACTTCCCTTCACATTGAATTTTTTGCTTAGTATGTTGAGGTCCCCTACTACCAAAGAAGCCCCCCCCGCAACAAAGTTCAAATTCTTTATGATAGCTTCATCAAAAGGAACCATAGTATCAGACATGTCACATTTTATAAAAATAGTTTCTTGAACCCTATTGAGGATCTTAAGAAAAAGTTGTGCCACAACCATTTACACACCATAACAAATCCTCCTGTTTCTTTCCAACCATAACTACCAAATAATAAGGGAAGTGCCAAGGAACCAGGAAAACTTAAGAAAATATGTCTATGCATCGACCTTACCATGCTACTCCAAAATTCAACCAAAGAAGTGGCATGCTTGCAAACCCCCCACTAGTAATGCCAAATCGCCTTAGCAAAGGGGCACAAGAAGAAGAGATGGGAGGAATCTTCCTTGTTGTTATTACAAAGAACACAAAGAGAGGGACCATGAAAACCTCTCTTCTATAAATTATCCTAGGTGAGACATCTATTCTACACAACCAACCATAAGAAATAGTTGTATTTGGGCCAAGAGAATTTACTCCACACCCGCTTCCACCAAGGCACCTCCAACTTCCCAAAAATTTGTCTATCCAGCTCAATGTAGCCCAAGGCCATAGTAAAAGTACCCTTTAGAGAAGGACCCCAAGCTAGAGTATCCCTCCCAAAAAGGGAATTGCACAATATGTCATCCAATATCTTAGTGAGCTCACGACAATCCTCCTAAGTGCCCCCTAGTGGCCACTCATATAGATCCTTCCAACACACCACCTCCACCTAATCCAGTACCTACACCACTTTAAAACTAGACACCTTACTCCAGCTAGCCTCAATAAAACTATTACAAAGGGGCAAGAGATGAAGATACATAAACACAATGGGGGGATGTTCATCCCACGAAGCATGCCAAAAGAGAGCATCCAAACCACTATTACAAATCCAAAAGTCCCTGCTTAATAAGCTTTGCTCCTCTTTTGAGAGTCTCCCAAATCGTAGATCCCCTCCCTAGAAGGCCATAACGAGGGACATCCTTAGTGCACACATCCTAGAGATACTTAACTATAAGAATCCTAGCCCAGTCTTGATCTTGGCTAGTACACCTCTAGTATAATTTAGCCACTAAGACTTGTCCGATCAAACCTATCCACTTTAGGCCAAGAACACCCTCTTGTTTCAGCCTACAAATGGATTCCCACCTAACAAGGCTCCATTTTGAAGAAGATAGATTTCTAGACCATAGAAATTGATGAGCTAAGGCATCAAACTCCTTAACAAAGCACTAGGGGGAAACTTGTACAAAACATCTATAAATAGGGAGGTCCTATATCACTGACTTCAAAAGAGTCATGCATCTAGTCATCGAGAGCCATTGACAAGTCCAATGACCAATTTAGTTGTGGGAATTTTCCAGCACATCCTTCCAAATATCTCTAAGCTGAGATAACGCCGAGATGGGAACCCCAAGTTAAGAAAAAGGGAGCGAACCAATATAAAACCTAAGAATATGAAGTAATCCTATTTTGAATGAGTTGGGGAGTGTTAAAGAAGTATATGGAGAACTTATCCTCATTGATATTTTTTTGAGAGATATCCAAATAAATATCCAAATTTTTCCTTAAGTTCATAGCTTCTTGAATTCTGGCCATGCCCATTAAATCAGTATCATCCACAAACTCTAAATGAGAATAAAGATGCATCCTACCACGCCAACACCAACCCTAGATCAAACCTTTCCTAACATAGGACTTGATAAATCTTCCTAGCCCCTCAACCACAATGATAAAAAGGTAAGGAGAAATATGATCACCTTGTCAAAGGCCTCTAGAAGCACCAAACAACTTTGAAGGCTCCCTATTAATAAGCACCAAAAAGGAGGAGGAAGTAACACAACTCATGACCCACTCAATCCACTCCATGTCCAAACCAAAAGCCTGGAGAACCTTTTGTAAGAGTGCCCATCTAACCCTTTCATAAGCCTTTGCCATATCTAGTTTGATGAACATGGCTTTCTCCTTTGAAGTCACCATAGAATGGATGACCTTTTAAGAAATCACAATCCCATCCAGGATTTTACTTCCTACAAAAAAACCACCTTGCTCAATAGAGATCAAAGAGTTGAGCCATGGCTTAAATATTTTCACAATCAGTTTAGTGATGATTTTGTAAACCACATTACATGAAGCAATCATTGGTCAAAATTGATCTAGACAATTAGTGCCATCCCTCTTAGGAATAAGAGCCAAGAAAGTAGAATTCATGGCTTGAAGCATCTACTTATTACACTATGACTCTTGAACAAATTCAAGTAGATCTAATTTAATAATTTACCAAAAATCTTGAAAGAATTCAATAGGAAATCCATCTAGGCTAGGAGATTTACCTTTTTTTTCATTTGGAACATAGCCTCCTCAAGCTCTAGCAATAGAACAAGGTGTATAAGAGAAGCATTCATCTCAATAGAATCTAAAGACAAAATGTAATCCAAAACAACATTCTCTTGATTATCATCTAGAGACGAGTCATCGGTGAATAGAGTTGAGAAGAACCGAGTAGACTCCCTTGAAATCTCCACCATAGAAGACAATTTCCTCCCATCAGATGACACTAGAGAGGTAATAAGATTCCCCAACCTTCTAGCTTTAATAGAGTTATGAAAAAAGTCATATTTCGGTCCCCTTCCTGAAGCCAATCCACCCTAGACTTTTGTTTCTAGAAAATCTCCTCCCTCATCTCCCACTCTTGAAGCTCCTTAACTGCACTTGACTCTTTCTTGACCAGATCTTTAGTAAGACCATAATCACGGATCTAACGGGTCATGACATCTAAACTAGTTTGAGATGATAATTTGTTATGATGAAGATTGCAAAAACATTGTCTGTTCCACTTCTTGTGCTTGTACTTCACAAACTGTAATATTTTAGCAAAAGAATACATAGCCCTACCATGAGCAAGCTTCCCTAATTGCCACCACTCAGCCATGAGGTCATTAAGAGAGGATTCCCATAGCCAAATAAGTTGAAACTTGCAAGATGGGTTCTTAGCTACTCTAGAAACAGTAGCAGAAAGATTTATCAGCCAATGATCTGACCCTTTCCAATCTAGAATCTCTAAGAAGGTAGACCACCTATCTTCCATCCAGAAACAAGAAACCAAGAAGTGATCCAACCTCTCAAAAATAGCATTCTCCCCACATCTCCTGTTATTCCAAGTGAAAATACCATTACTTAGCTTCACATCAATTAAGTTTAGAATCTCAATATTATCCTCGAGGAGGAAAGCGGCCTCGTCAAGCCTATCAACCCCACCACGTTTCTCCTCAAGACAAGAGACAAAATTAAATTCCCCCACTACAATCCATGAAAACAAGGGAGCCATAGATTTGATATATCTAACATGAGCCCACACTAGAAATTTACTAGAGAGATCGGTAGGAGCATACACATTAGTGAAAAGGTAGGCTTCTCATGACTCCAAGAAAGAAGAAACCACAGACATAACCGAATGAATAGAGAACCACTAGAGAGGAACAATCTTCATTGGATCCCAAATATAGGCCACCCCTTTAGAGTTAACAAGAGCCCCCACACACTGACACAAACCACAAGCCCAAATACAAGGAGCTATACTCATCATACCATCCACATAAAACTTAGTTTCCTGAAGGAAAACCATATCAAAACCATGCATACCAATCATTTCTTGAATAGCCTTTTATCGAGAGATGCTATTCATACCCCTCACATTCTATGAGAGAACAATAATTTTTTAGATTGGGAGAAGTATGAATCAATGATTTTCGCCAATCCCAAATCCACCAAATTTTCACCAAGCAACTTTACCTTTTCTAGGTTCTTCTTGCAACCTTCCTTAGAAGATTTCTCTAGAGGACCCTTCTTCAGGGTCTTCTGTTATAAACCCAGAACATGCATAGTTCCACTACTTTTCCCAGTATCCAAACCATCCTTAGATTGAGAGGAAACATGATCCTTCACAACATCAACCCCATTCAAGCCCATTGATCCACTCTGATCTAGACCAACTAGAATCTAAGATGCACCATCCATGACCATCAGATCAACTTGTGCATCTCCCAAAGGCAAGTTCTAAAGATTAGTCCCTTCGTCCCTAGATAACTCTACTCCCAATGACTCCCCAACATAAGGAAGCACAACAAGACACCCCTCCTCCTAGGTAAAGTCCTCTAGAACCTCAAATCGATTGAAGACTCCATCAAATTGTCTATCTTGCAAGGTTCTCTTTAATCCTCTCCCTTTATTGCAAGACTTAACCATAATGAAACCATCCTTATCTGCCACCCCTTCCACCATAGGACCCTTCCTCTTATCATTCTTAGGAACTGGATTGGAATTAGAAGTACCAGCCGCTTGATTAAACCAATGACACCTCCTTTGCAGATGCCCATACTCATGACAAAAATGACATTTGAATGGGAGGGTTTTGTAGTCCAGTTGTTGAATCCAAGAGATAGAACCTAGACACATCTCCATAGAGTTTTGCAAAGGGTTATTCAAATCAATTTCCACACAAATACGATAATAATTTAGTATCTTTTGATCCAAGGTTTGTTGAGCCAGTCCAATAGGCTTACCAAGGAGGAGGGCGATCATATGAAGGATATTGCTCCACCAACATTCCATAGGAATCCATGGGAGGAAAACCCACATGGGAACCCTTGAGGGAAGTTCCTCAGCCCCATTAAAGCCTACATGCTAGGGCTTCATGAAGAGCCCAACTTGATTGAAGAAATAGGGTCCACCTTCAAAAGCCTTGTTCCTATCTGCCATGCATGAAAACACCACTATTAAATAACTATTTGCCACCATTTTAATCTCCATATCCTCTTCAAGATTCCACACCTTCCAATCCCAAGATTCCAAAACAGGTAGAGAAAGATGAATCCCCATGAACTTACCAATAAGCAACATCTTCCGTAATAGACTCAAGTTGAATCACCAAAACTAGGCGCACCTCACACCTCTTCAAGTAGCTGTTCACTCTCTTAATTCTAGAAATTCCCTTTGGCACAAAAGAGTCTTCACCACTCAAATTTTTATCCTAATGCACAATTTCTTTAGCATGCATAAAAGAGGAAGGATCTGCCTAATCCAAGCTACCAAAAAATATTGAATTCAGGGAAACACCCCGTTGCTCCATCATAGAGGAAAAAATAGCACAAAAACCTCCACAAAAAGAAGAAAAAAACCCACCCAAGCCCTTGATAATAAGATTTCAAGATAGGGACAAAGGAAATGTAAAACCAAGAAGCCCACACACATCTCGCAAGACCAAACCAAAGGAGAAAATCACAAAAAAGTAGCAAAAAAGGCTACACTAAATAAAGGAAAACATCGGCTAAGAACTCTACCACACCCTTGGCACACAACACCAAGTAATATCACCCCCACACATGAACACCAACCAAACTAAGAGCAAGAAAAACCAACGTGGCTAGGAGAAACCCTAGCCTGCATGATAGAGCGCAGACCCATCCATTTCCTTATCAACCATTTAATCTTAAAAAAGATATTTAGGTTTGGGCCTTCATTGTTGGAACTATAGGAAAGAAGTCCCACCATTTCACCAAGGAGCCTCCCCTTAATACCAGGGTACAAGCAAGCTCTATTGTTGACACGGTAGAGAGCGACCTCGTGAGGTTTGAACCTTGGTTGTTGGCTCTACAAGCAAGAAGCCCCACAATTTCACCAAAGGGTCGCACCCTAACAAGAATTAATTCCACTACATAATTTTAATATTTTTTCTTAATATCAAAATAATATTAAAAATTAGATAAATAATAATTAGTGGTATCTATGCACTTCAATTATGTGAACTATTGACCGTCTACATGAACTTTACTTTTAAATCTTATTTTGTTTTTATAAAGTATGTTGCATTTTAAATATTTTTTTTTTTATTAATTAGATAATAAATGTGAGAGAATGTGGACATAAAAATTGCGTATGAATTCTCAAGTTCTATGAAGCTATCAAATTCTATCAAAGTTTTTGTAGTGGGTTAGTCTATCTTCATATGAATATTCTCTAGCTTGACTCAAACATGATCTTTAATAAAGATGCATTTGAGGTATTAAATTATCTTCATTCCAAAAGATTAATACTCTATAAAAACTTATGTTAGCATAAGGTTGAAAAAAATTAAATCCAACATTATATAGGTGAAGTCTTCCAAAGATGATGTGTCATATATGTTGACCAATTTTTAATAATATATAATAATATTGAGTCCATCATTCAAAATCCACATGAAATAAGTAGTTGTTTAATGGTTAGACTAAAGCATATAATCAACCACTCAAATAAAAACTCCACTCAAATGAAAACTTGTAATACATGAGGCCATTATTATAGACATTGGTAATCTAATTGCATATTAGTTTTTATCGAAAAATTGTCCCCTCAAAGTTAGTCTTCAAGACCATCAACAAAAATATTAAGTAATTTTCCCAAAAATGATATTAATAAGTGCAGAGTAATTAATCTAAAGATTTCTTATCCCATCCTGAATTCCACCATGTTAGGTGCTTGATTGAGTAGTGATTCTTAAAATTTACAAACAAATATTTCTTGATACATAATATTTATTAGTATTGGTGTTCTATCTGAATGAGATCAATTAAATGCTTTAGTTTGAAATGATGAAGATTACATTTATTATTGACATTTATAGAATTTTTATTGTATAATTTTAAATTCTATATGTATTGATTATTGGTGTATATCAATTAACATATCAATCAACATCAATTTATATTTCTAAGGTTGTTTTCGTATTATATTAAATTTTATATATATTGATATTTTAAGGTTTCTATTCTATCATATTAAATTGTGTATGCATTATTTTTTAACCTCAAACTATTACAAACCATAAGCCCTAAATTTACAGTTTAGGGTTTGAGGATTATGGTTCAAGGCCTAGGGTTTAAAAGAGGGCCTATGGTTTATATTTTAAGGTTTAGATTTTGGTCTAGAATTTTAGGTTTTAAAATGTATTTATATTAAAAAATAAGAAAATGTCTAAAAAGAACTAAAATGCATATATTGGAGAGTTGCTTTTACAAGTCACTATTATCATTGAAACAAAGGTTAATTAGATTGTTAGGAAATAAATACGTGTTCCTAAATGTGTATGTGTTACTAATTGGTACCCATTCCTAAATGGTACACATTATTAATGGGCACCCATTTAGGAATGAAATCTCAAACCTAATTAGATATCGAGTTTTTATGGGTAGACATTTAGGTTCAAGGTTTTGTTCTTAAATGGGTACCCATTTTTAGGAAATATAAAACCATTCTTATCAATATCTCCTACATGATTCTTCCACTAAAAGTGGACTTGAATTTTTGCACTAACTCACAAATCAATTCTATTTAGATTAAGAGGAGAACAAAATATGTAAAATATTAATTTAGAGTTTTAATATATTTAATGAATTCAATTTTGGTGAAATCTAACACTTTACAAAATATGGGATAAAAATACAGTAATTCCAAGTGATTTTAAAATGGTCAATACAAATGTTGGGCAACTCAGACCATGATCCAAAATATATGTTGTGATTTTCAAGGTAATTATGACCTTATGATTAGTATGGTTTTTTAACATGGTATTGGTGAAATTGGTCAGCATACATGGTAAAATTATAATGGTATTAGCAAATATGTCAGTTAATCAAAACACGCCTCCAAAATTCCAAACAATTCCCCATTAATACATGTATTTATTATGATAAAATTATTACTTATAAATACCGCATAAATGAATCGATAACTATTTAACATCATTTATATCAATAAATCATAAAATTTGGATGATTTGGAACTTAATAGAATTAATTATATGTACCAAAATTATATTGGTTGATATAAACTACTGTAAATATTCATCACTAAACAATAGTTAGTGTAAACAATATAATTGATATCCCCTCTTTTTCTTTTCTTCCTTCCCTTAATTCTCAACTCTCTTGTAGTCTAAAAAGAGTGAACATGTGGAATATCCACTATTGCGGTTATGGATACTCTTTTGCATCTTTCTCATAATTTTTCTTTTTCATATACATAATCTTAAGATTTTTGAAAAAGTACTCCAAATCTTAATGTTTCAACTTAACTAATGTATATGACCTAGAAACCATTTATTTAATCATACAAAGTTTTAAGCTTTTATTTATTTTATTACATTGAGAGGTGTAAAGATAGTGACAACAAGGGATGAAGGGTAATGGAGTGAATGTGTTAACAACAACCATTAAAGAGTCATGTATTTAAAAAAGCTAAAATAAAATTCTTAATAAAAACAACTCTCAGTAAATACAAATAAAACAATTCTTAAATAGTTCTATAGTAAAATATAACAACTCTTAAATAAACAAAAAATAACTCTTTAAAATACAATAAAATAATGCTTCAATAAATATAGTTCTTAAAATGAAAAAAAGAAGAAGGAAAAATGTAAATAAAATAAAATAAATTTTAAATAATTTGAAGTAAAATAGAACAACTCTTAAATAGGTATAATAGCTAAAGATTGACAGAGAGATTTTTAGATAGATGTATATAAGATATTTATACTAGTATACTCATAATTCTAATCATGATATAAATAAATAAAGTTTTTTCTATTTGCATTCACCAAATGACAAATGATTTGGAGATATTTTGATTAAAACTTATTTAATTATTTAAATGTGATTAATTTTTATCCACTTTTATGTTAAACAAGTACATCATAAATCTAGATAATTTTATGTTCATATATGAGCATCAATATGAGACTGTTATAAAATTTTGTGAGAACAATCATGAGACTAATATAAATTCCTTTCAAACAATCACGTTGAAAACCACCTATGGAAGATCAAAATTCACAACTTAGAAATTCACTTATTTAGAAGTCACCTCAACACTAAAAATTAATTATGAAGATCAAGAATCACAACTTAGAATTTTATATTAAATATCCCCCTCGAGATTTGTACTTTGACCTCTAAAATAAAAATTCAATACTTTAATCAACTAAAACTCAACCCAGTAGAATCATTATCAACAAATAAATTGTTATAACATAAATATCTTGCAATAATATACAAACATAATATAATTCTCATGAATTAAACACAGTCAATGATTAAATATATTCTACAATTAAAATACTATTTTAATAAAAATTATCCAAGAGTAATATTGATAATAATAATTCAATTCTGTTACATCAACTAGAAACAATTTGACTCAAAATTATTATATTAATATTTAAAAAAAAAAAAATCTTATAGTCATTAAAGTTTCAATTTTAGTGGAAAATCAAATTTTCCATTCAATTCTTTGACATTTTCCTCTCTTTTGACCTCTACTCCTTATATTCAACACAAAACAGTGAGCATTTCACCTAATATACTCTATGGATCTTTATGTCTCTCTCATCACCATGTTTATTGTTAAAATATTGCTTAAATTTAAATTCTCTATTCAAATTTATTTAAGATTTAGATATGTTATCTATTATTTTTTAGTAGCTAAGAGACTTAAGAATCCCTCAAGATTCTTACATTTTAATGAGCTCTCTCGTTATAGCTCTTGGATTGATGGCTTACCTTATGCTAGAGATACTTGTTATGATTTGAACATATAATCGTAATTCATATTTTTCAATGATTTAACCATTTAATCTACATCAAAACACTTTATATTTTAGATTGCAAGAATTAGGTAGCCCCCCCTCCCCTCCACCTTATAAACTCTTATAAACTGCAATGTTTCTGGTAAACTTTTTTCATGTGATCAATGATGCTGGTGCGACACGTCCTCCGATACCATGAAGACAGAGGGGAGACTAGACCTCGTAACCTCTTGCCTACAACATAATGCTTTAGCCAATCAAACTAGGCCCCCCACCCCAAAACGACTACACCAAAAACTTTTTATCCACTATATTATATTAAATTAATCAAATTTTATTTTATTTCACATTTCTAATATTAAACCACTTATGATCATCTCATTCAACCATAATCCCAAAACATATTCTATCAATTTTTTGAAATCTTCATATTTCTATCTTTTAACTATCATAAACAAAACTAACTATATAACTAACTACTACACAACTAAATATTGATATCTTGAATGACTTTGACAATCAAATCATAGAACAAATCCAAGGCCATATAAAATCAACAATGCAACAACTTTGAAAAAAAACCTTTGAATTTCTTTACATGATGTTGGCCACCGAATTTTTTTTTGTGTTCCCTCCTTTTCTTGTAAGACTAGGAAATGGTAGGTTTGTTAGACATCCCTCTCAAGAATAAGTTTCATCCTTGCTGTTTTGTTTCTAAAATGTAGAGAATGGCCAAAAAAGCTTTATTTTGAGTGTGACTTGGGATCTTTATCAAATTATTTTATTTTATTTCGTTTCCTATTTTGACCAACTTATATTCGTTCTTTCATTATCATTTCCATTCTATTATAGTAAATTGCACATAACACCAATCATGGTCACCTAAACAATAGTTGGGCAATTTCAACACTAAGGAAACAATTTGTCACACTTTAGACAAGAAAAATCTGATTTTGTTTATTGCTTAAATAAATACAAGCCACTTGAATGTTTGTAAAATGTTTTTTCTTGGTGTCTTATAAAAAGACAGACACTTCTATCAACAAATTATTTGTTTAATGTTATAATTTTTTTAAATTTATTTGTTAAGTTGTATTTAAATGTTATGTAGTTTTTAGTTTATTAATAAAGTTGAATGATTTATAAAGAATTTTTTAAGAATAGAATTTTATTAAATATAATATTCGTGTCATTTTAAAAGAACACATTTTGATTTGTATTTTATGAAATTTTAATAGAATAAATATCTCTTAATTTATAATTATAAACCAAAACATCAATTATTGATATATCATATAATTCAATCTTTAAATGTTGGAAAATTAATAAAGTAAGTAAAACATATTTATTCTTTTACTAAAAAATCATATCTTATAATAATTGATATATTTTCAACTTTAAGAATTTACAAATATATTTAGACAATTTTTTATAAAAACCCACAAATACATCAAAAGTCGAATTTAACATATTTCTATTAAATTTTGTTGAAGTTGTGATTGATATATTTATAATTGTGATAAGATTTCAATATTATAAATACATATTAAATATGTAATACATATTTAATTTTGAATAGTTAAGTATTTTATAATACTAAAATGACAATTCATTCAACATTGTAGAAACACATGGTAACATGAACTTATGACCATTAATGTTTGAATAAATGCTTGTCAAGTGAATTGTTTTTTATTAGAGGTAAAAAAAAAGTTTTGAAGGGGCTCATAACCCTTTACAAAAGAAAGCAGCTGAAACTAAAGAAAACCACAATAAGTATATATTAGCCCATACGTAGCGAACCAACAGCAAAACATCAACCAAAAAGGAGGATCCTAAACAACAACACTACATGTTCTTTAGAATATCAATAGCCTCCACATTGATCGCCACAACCTTTTGAGCATCATCCAAGACATCAGATAGTTCTTTGTTAGGAGCCCCAGCCTGAGTCGTAGTCTTGTTTCTAGTTCTAGCCCCAAGCCCATCCGTATTCACCTCATTAATCAAAACATTATTCTTATTCCCACCCTTATCAACAAAAACCTCCTCCTCCATCAACTTGTCACCAACACCAATCTCTTTAGTATGAAAAGTCTCCTTGTGATTCTTGGCACTAACAAAAGGATAGGTAATACCAACAAATTCCAAGTTAACCACAAACTTAGTCACCTCCCCACCCTTGACCATGCTAGCACAAATTTTCTCCAATTGATCCTCCAAGGTGAGAACTCTACCTTCCAGATTATGTTCCATCTTAAGAGTTTCCTTTGCCACAATATTCAAGGAATTAAACAATTCATCAATCTAGTTTTGAACAGAGGACTCTTCAGCCTTACTCATCGCACCCCGTACTTTGACATAATTTTTCACATTAAGTTCATGAAAAAACCATTTGAACAACTTGAATAAAACAATGGAACCCTCTCTAGCAATTCCCAGAACATCGGGGATATCTTCCCTATCAAAATTAAAAACCCCCTTTCCCGTAACATCTTCCTCCTCAGAGGAGCTTACCTTATCCTGACTAGCAGAGACTTCCTTACCTTTCCCAACAACAACCAACATTTTGATTTTGTCGATAGAATCTGCAATCTCCTTAGTCACAACCTTTCTTTTCTTCAGCCGCTCCAAGTCTACAGTCGAGGTATCCACAACATCGTGTCTACCAGCAACCACAACCTTACCTTTCTTCTACACATCCGGGCTCACAACCGAGGTATCATCAACATCCTGTCCATCCATGATCGTGAGAGGAGAGTCCCTCTCTAGAATTTGACTCACAGACCTTAAAACCTTTTTCTTCTTACTTCCCACCTCCAGCTCCTTCTTTTGTTTAATCACAGGGGGTGTTGACGATGCCTCACCATACAAATCATTCTTCTTCTTCAAGCTAGTACTCAGAAAATTAGCAGTCACCTCATCATTGCAAGTCTCATAACCCTTATTAGGGCACGAAACCCCTTTCTTAGACTTCCCCATAGTAGGGGGTTGTGGACCCACCTCCATAGAAGAAAGAGAGTCTAGGACAATGTCCACATCCTCCTTAGAATTTAACTCCTTCTCCAAGATAAGTTTTCTCTTCTTCCCTTTTTTACTAGTCGGATCCTCTTCAAAGACCGTCTCATACTACTCCATCAACTCTAACTACTTACCCTTAGTGGTATCAATCAACTAGCCACCTCAAAATATTTGGCATACTCTAAAATTAAAAGGATTAACCCCACATGTAGAACTGGATTTTTGGGGTTTCTATTATGGTCCTTGAGACCAGAATCCAGTGACGCCAAGAGATAATAGGGAAAGGAATTTTTTTTCATGTGGAAAAAATGATTAAGCATAAGGAAGTGGTAGGAATTTACCGTAGAGAATCGTCCTTCCATGATGATATAATGCATGAGTTCCTCAGCCACATCTCCCCACAACGCCTTGAGAGAGCTCCTCTAGTAACCCCCACTCTTCGTCGTCTTCAAGTGCTTAGCTTCATCCCCCTTGAAGAAAATTTTCATAGCAGTTTGTGACTCCTTCTTGTCTCTAAAAAATTCCATACCATCCATGGGCAACTCAGTGATATTTGCTATAAAGTCTTCATCCACATCAAAATTCATTCCGTCCAACTTCAGCATACTATTGCTCCATATTTTTCTCAAACAATGTCATAGTTTGTGGATCATTACCATGCAATATCTTCAGGTATGGAGTCAACCCTCCTTTCTCTAACACCTACCAAACCTCTGGATTCTTCTTGGCAGCTTCGTAGGAGAAGGGATTCGCACGGTTCCTATCACCTCCCATGTCTACAGAATTTGCAGTCTATAATCTTGAGATCTCTAAACACAATGAGAAGAAACCTAAAGAAGACGATGCAAAGAATTACAAAAATTCCTGTGAAAATGAAATTAAGGCAACATAGAATTATGATCCTAGATTTTTGTTCCCTACAGATATCAGCCACTGTACCATTAGCTCATTTCAAATCTGGCTTACCATCCCTCCAAATAATCATTGACCACGTGAAGATAGTCATGCACACCGCAAGCCATAATAAATCCTCAACCGTTTTAAATTTGGAAATCATGATTAATACTTTCTATTGCCTCTATAGGGAGAGGGTTATTCAAACCCCATTCCTTAACACCTCTAACTCCAAGATTAGCGAAGACATCAGTTAATCCATTTCCCTCTCTCAAAATATGAGAGATGTAATATTCATCAAAAGAATTAAGAATATCAATAGAGTCCCTAATCAAAGAATCAATAGTCCATTAAGGGGTAGCGCAATTCTTCAAATTATTGATGATATCGAGAGAGTACCCCTCAATCCATACTTTCTTATAGCCTTTGACTTGTGCTAGCTTAAGACCATGATAGGCTGCAGTGTGAGTTGTTAAGTCATGTACCTTGTAATCAATAAGTTGTAGGTTATGTAAAATGTTATTTAATATGTTATTGAAATAGGAAATTATTTATATTTATTTTAACTTTTATTTAGTTTTAGAGTTATTTTGAGAGAATATCTTAATATAATTTTACAATGTTAAATGGTGTAATTTTGTATGAAGTTAGGTTTATTTTTTGATCTTCTAAATATTTTCACCTTGATTCATACAAATAATAAACCTAACTTCATACAAAATATCACTACTAATCTCTATAGATATCCCAAGATATCCACATAATAAAAGATAGAAATGAAAAAGCCTACATATTGTTGCCAAAAAATACTGAAGTATAACAATGATAAATAACCATAAGCATAGTAGTCATAATTTCTTTACACGAACATCAGTTCTCTATGTCATGTAAACACAAACCTCCAAGAAGAATTACCAGACCATCAAGTGAAAAATTCAAACTAAAACCATATCCTTATACCAATGCCAATATACTAGATCTATGGTAAGTAAGACATGCTTCCTAAAATTTTGATAGAAAAGCTTCCTCAACATCCAATCAGTCAACTCCAAGGTCAAATATACCAATATATTAATAAAATGGAAAATATGTAGGCCTCTCAAATTGAAATAATATAAAAAAAACATTCATTCCCTCAACAAATAAATATTCCCAAGAACACTAACCATCTCTTATACTCTTCAAAACACATAGACCTAAAATTGAAACTACTACTCAATATCCAAAAACAAAAAACATAATGAGAAAAAACATAATCATACATCTACTCGTCAATTTTTTTATCATAAATAGTTCATCCATAGCTCAAGAATCATGAATACATGAAAATATAAGACACAAATAAATAATGCATGTGAAAATAAGATGGGAAATACCTTTCATGTCATTTACCTAAGAGGACCAAGAGTGGGGAATGAGATTGCTCTATGCATGAAACACCTAGTGATCACAAACTTTATACAATGACAAAATGTCCTCAATATATCCATGATGAACTCACCTCCTTGCTTTGAATGTAGTCTCATTTTTTTGTTGAAATATCATCAAGAGTAACCATCTCAACACATGATCTCCAAGTGCTAGCATTATCTAGCCTTACCTATGTCTATCCAGCATCAATGAACACCAAATTGACCATATCATGCGAGATAAAACATAATACATAATTTTAATACCCATAATCTCCAAGGAAAAATGATCATTGCAATAAATACCAAAAGACTACCAGAAATCACTACCAAATATCCCTTTGCATGATCAATTCAAAAACTAGGAACTCGACATGATGATGTGATCTACATATGCATCTAATAGAGATATTTTATCCAAAGAGCACATATATCATGCAAAAATTCTAATTGATAATCAAGAGTCCACCATGGTCCAATAACATCCATCCTCTAAACCAAGGATTATCTATCAAACAAAAAAATCACAATTAACACTTCAACCAAAGACTAGTAGTCCTCCATTATAACAAGATATCAACATATCCAAACCAAATGAAGATAAGCATACCTTGTTAATAGAATTAAATATTTTAATGACCTCTTAATGGATACAATAGGTAGAATCCAAGAGCTCATCATGACACCAACAACCACTACAAAAGATAATCTATCATTATGATAAATTCACATCATTACCAAATATCCTATTGAATAGTGATACTAAGGTACACATGGTATCATGATAACCACCTACTAACTAAAGATAATCTATGGATATTAGGCACTAAAAATACTTAATTGCAAACCAAGAGTTCCCATAGAGTAAAGTAGGACCATGATCTCTAAATAACAAAGTTTAATCACCAACTATAATCTAGAAATCAGTCCATTACCATTTACTATTTATCCATATAAATGATAATTTCATGCCAATATTCATGTATAAAAGAACCTCCATGACACTATGATCAACACCCTCAATGTACTTGCATCAAGTCTCCATTGAATCAAGATCTAGAATCTCACATGTCCTAAAAACCATAAGTCATTCAAGAACCTATCTATAACTTAGTTTAAATTAGTTGAAAATACCTTGAATATTGGCCTCCAATAAGTAACTAGAAAAGTAAATAATTCTCTATATTATACCAAGTGACCAAACAACTATTCCACTAGTAAGTGCTCAAAAAACACTCTCTATTTCTTTTAATAATACCAAAAGTGGAAACCATGGGTACAATATATGACATTGAAAAAATGAAAGAAAAATGTCTTTCAACTATAATTTTTTTATCAAATATATCAAAATCTAAAAAATCCACTAAAATCATTTGATATTTCTTAGAGAGAGCTTTCCATCGACTATAAGAAGTAAAAAAATTTGATATATTATGGATAATAATTATTCCCCATTTGAAGAAAATGGTTCCTAAAGTTTGAATGATGGTGCTTCAAATAGTAGTGGTATATATAGGTAACAACAAAAAAGTGGTGGAATGATAGAGAATATTGACCCATTGGTGGCTAGGTGATGAATCTAATTAGAGTGGAGTAGTTCTACGAAAATTTTAAAACCCCATGGAGAGGGCCAATTATTTGGCTAACTTGATAAAGGATCAAGACTTGGGGCCAAGGGATAATGGGCCTCATGTTGATCATATGGTTGATTTTTGATAACCCTATCCTTAGTGTTGATGATATTTTCTTATTGTGTACCCTACCGATGGGATTTAGAGGTACAAGGGTCTACAAACCCCATATCCCCATATTGAATTTAAAAAAGTTAAAACCAAACTATAATAAAGTATAACTACATAAATAAATAATGGTACAACCATTGCACATTGAATATTCCATATAGTTCAAATGATCTAGTAGGGGGCTTGAAATATATATATATATATATATATATATATATATATATATATATATATATATATATATATATATATATTGATTTTTCTTCATTCTTGATCAAATGGTGAGGTAAATTTTTATTTGTGATTAGTCTATCTATAGAACTTCTCCTCGAAAACCCTCACAAGATGAAAGCTAGAAAAACCAATTTTATGAATCAAGAGAAAACCTTAGATCTGAAACACTCCAAATTTATTAACATATTTGAATCCTTGAAATGCCTTTAATATTTACCTACATGACAATGGATTCAACTATGTACAAGTTTCACTAAAAAAAGGCTTAAAAATACCAAAAATATGTCTCCTACAACTAAAAAACTAGACTCTAATACCAAATGAAAGGGAATTATTTATAATATTTACCAATTCCACATAATCATTATAAGAAAAATAATACAAAATAACTATTCATAATTAATTATGCAAAAGAATAAATGAAGCATACCCACAAGATGTCCCCTAGGAAAACCCTTTGGAAAAATCCACCCTCCAAAAATACTCACATAATGTATTATCTCAAGGAAATGATTACAATACACTTACGTAGCGAACCAACAACAAAACATCAACCAAAAAGGAGGATCCCAAACAACAGCACTAGATGTTCTTCAGAATATCAATAACCTCCACGTTGATCGCCACAACCTTTTAAGTATCATCCAAGACATCAGATAGTTCTTTGTCAGGAGCCCCAACCTGAGTCATAGTCTTGTTTTTAGTTCTAGCCCCAAGCCCATCCATATTCACCTCATTAATCAAAACATTATTCTTATTCCCACCCTTATCAACAGAAACCTCCTCCTCCATCAACTTGCCACCAACACCAATCTCTTCAGTATGAAAAGTCTCCTTGCGATTCTTGGCACTAACAAAAGGATAGGTAATACCAACAGATTCCAAGTTAACCACAGACTTAGTCATCTCCCCACCCTTGACCATGCTAGCACAAATTTTCTCCAATTTATCCTCTAGGGTGAGAACTCTACCTTCCAGATTATGTTCAATCTTAAGAGTTTCCTTTGCCACAATATTCAAGGAATTAAACAATTCATCAATCTGGTTTTGAACAGAGGAATCTTCAACCTTACTCATCGCACCCCGTACTTTGACATAATTTTTCATATTAAGTTCATGAAAAAACCATTTGAACAACTTGAATAAAACAATGGAACCCTCTCTAGCAGTTCCCAAAACATCGGGGATATCTTCCCTATCAAAATTAAAAACCCCCTTGCCCATAACATCTTCCTTCTCCGAGGAGCTTACCTTATCCTGACTAGCAGAGACTTCCTTACCTTTCCCAACAACAACCGACATTTTGATTTTGCGGATGGAATTTGCAATCTCCTCAGTCACAACCTTTCTTTTCTTCAGTCGCTCTAGGTCCACAGTCGAGGTATCCACAACATCTTGTCTGCCAGTAACTAGAACCTTACCTTTCTTCTGCTCATCTGGGCTCACAACTGAGGTATCATCAACATCCTGTCCATTTGTGATCGTGAGAGGAGAGTCCCTCTCTAGAATTTGACTCACAGACCTTAAAACCTAATTCTTCTTACTTCCCACCTCCAGCTCCTTCTTTTGCTTAATCACAGGGGGTGGTGACGATGCCTCACCATACAAATCATTCTTCTCCTTTAAGCCAATACTCAAAAAATTAGCAGCCACCTCATCACTAGAAGTCTCATAACCCTTATTAGGGCACGAAACCCCTTTCTTATACTTCCCCACAGTAGGGGGTTGTGGACCCACCTCCATAGAAGAAAGAGAGTCTAGGACAATGTCCACATCCTCCTTAGATTCTGACTCCTTCTCCAAGATAAGTTTTCTCTTCTTCCCTTTTATACTAGTCGGATCCTCTTCAGAGACTGTCTCATACTCCTCCATCAACTATGACTGCTTACCCTTAGGGGTAGCAATAAGCTTAGCCACCTCAAAATATTTGGCATACTCTGAAATTAAAAGGATTAACCCCACATGTAGAACTAGATTTTTGGGGTTTCTCTTATGGTCCTTGAGACCAGAATCCAATGTCGCCAGGAGATAATAGGGAAATGAATTTATTTTCTTGTGGCAAAAATGATTAAGCATATGGAAGTGGTAAGCATTTACCATAGAGAATCATCCTTCCATGGTGATATAACTCATGAGTTCCTCAACCACATCTCCCCACAACACCTTGAGAGAGCTCCTCTGGTAACCCCCACTCTTCGTCGTCTTCAAGTGCTTAGCTTCATCCCCCTTGAAGAAAATTTTCATAGCAGTTTGTGACTCCTTGTCTCTAAAAATTTCCATACCATCTGTGGGCAACCCAGTGATATTTTCTATAAAGTCTTCATTCACATCAAACTCTGTTTCGTCCAACTTCAACACCCTGTTGTTCCATATTTTTGCAAACAATGTCGTAGTCTATGGATCATTACCATGCAATCTCTTCAGGTATGGATTCAACCCTCCTTTCTCTAACACCTACCAAACCTTTGGATTCTTCTTGGCACTTCATAGGAGAAGGGCTCCACACGGTTCCTCTCACCTCCCATGTCTACAAAATTTGCAGAGTCTATAATCTTGAGATCTCTAAACACAATGAGAAGAAACCTGAAGAAGACGATGCGAAGAATTCCCAGAATTCATGTGAAAACGGAATTAAGGCAGCATAGAATTATGATCCTAGAGTTTTGTTCCCTATAGATATCGACCACTATACCATTAGCTCATTTCAAATTTGGCTTATCATCCCTCCACATAATCATCGACCACGTGAAGATAGTCAAGCATGCCGCAAGCCATAATAAATCCTCAACCGTTTTAAATTTGGAAATCATGATTAATACTTGCTATTTCCTCTATAGGGAGAGGGTCATTCAAACCCCATTCCCTAACACCTCTAACTCCAAGATTAGTAAAGACATCAGCTAATCTGTTGCCCTCTCTCAAAATATGAGAGATGTAATATTCATCAAAATAATTAAGAATATCAATAGAGTCCCTAATCAAAGAATCAATAGTCCATTAAGGGGTAGCGCAATTCTTCAAATTATTGATGATATTGAGAGAGTCCCCCTCAAGCCATACTTTCTTATAGCCTTTGACTTGTGCTAGCTTAAGACCATGATAGGCTGCAATGTGAGTTGTTAATTCATGTACCTTGTAATCAATAAGTTGTAGGTTATGTAAAATGTTATTTAATATGTTATTGAAATAGGAAATTATTTATATTTATTTTAACTTTTATTTAGTTTTAGAGTTATTTTGAGAGAATATCTTAATATAATTTTACAATGTTAAATGGTGTAATTTTGTATGAAGTTAGGTTTATTTTTTGATCTTCTAAATATTTTCACCTTGATTCATACAAATAGTAAACCTAACTTCATACAAAATATCACTACTAATCTCTATAGCTATCCCAAGATATCCACATAATAAAAGATAGAAATGAAAAAGCCTACATACTGTTGCCAAAAAATACTGAAGTATAACAATGATAAATAACCATAAGCATAGTAGTCATAATTTCTTTACACGAACATTAGTTCTCTATGTCATGTAAACACAAACCTCCAAGAAGAATCACCAGAACATCAAGCGAAAAATTCAAACTAAAACCATATCCTTATACCAATGCCAATATACCAGATCTATGGTAAGTAAGACATGCTTCCTAAAAGTTTGATAGAAAAGCTTCCTCAATATCCAATCAGTCAACTCCAAGGTCAAATATACCAATATATTAATAAAATGGAAAATATGTAGGCCTCTCAAATTGAAATAATATAAAAAAAAAGATTCATTCCCTCAACAAATAAATATGCCCAAGAACACTAACCATCTCTTGTACTCTTCAAAACACATAGACCTAAAATTGAAACTACAACTCAATATCCAAAAATAAAGAGAGAATGAGAAAAAACATAATCATACATCTACTCGTCAAAAAATTTCTCATAAATAGTTCATCCATACCTCAAAAATCATGAATACATGAAAATATAAGACACAAATAAATAATGCATGTGAAAATAAGATGGGAAATACCTTTCATGTCATTTACCTCTAAGAGGACCAAGAGTGGGGAATGAGATTGCTCTATGCATGAAACACCTAGTGATCACAAACTTTATACAATGAAGACATGTCCTCAAGATATCCATGATGAACTCACCTCCTTGCTTTGAATGTAGTCTCATTTTTTTGTTGAAATATCATCAAGAGTAACCATCTCAACACATGATCTCCAAGTGCTAGTATTATCTAGCCTTACCTATGTCTATCCAACATTAATGAACACCAAATTGACCATATCATGCGAGATAAAACATAATACGTAATTTTAATACCTATAATCTCCAAGAAAAAATGATCATTGCAATAAATACCAAAAGACTACCAGAAATCACTACCAAATATCCCTTTGCATGATCAATTCAAAAACTAGGAACTCGACATGATGATGTGATCTACATATGCATCTAATAGAGATATTTTATCCAAAGAGCACATATATCATGCCAAAATTACAATTGATAATCAAGAGTCCACCATGGTCCAATAACATCCATCCTCTAAACCAAGGATTATCTATCAAACAAAAAAATCACAATTAACACTTCAACCAAAGATTAGTAGTCCTCCATTATAACAAGATATCAACATATCCAAACCAAATGAAGATAAGCATACCTTGTTAGTAGAATTAAATATTTTAATGACCTCTTAATGGATACAATAGGTAGAATCCAAGAGCTCATCATGACACCAACAACCATTACAAAAGATAATCTATCATTATGATAAATTCACATCATTACCAAATATCCTATTGAATAGTGATACTAAGGTACACATGGTATCATGATAACCACCTACTAACTAAAGATAATCTATGGATATTAGGCACTAAAAATACTTAATTGCAAACCAAGAGTTCCCATAAAGTAAAGTAGATCCATAATCTCTAAATAACAAATATTAATCACCAACTATAATCTAGGAATCAGTCCATTACCATTTACTATTTATCCATATAAATGATAATTTCATGCCAATATCCATGTATTAAAGAACCTCCATGACACTATGATCAACACCCTCAATGTACTTACATCAAATTTCCATTGAATCAAGATCTAGAATCTCACATGTCCTCAAAACCATAAATCATTCAAGCACCTATCTATAACTTAGTCTACATTAGTTGAAAATACCTTGAATATTGGCCTCTAATAAGTAACTAGAAAAGTAAATAATTCTCTATAATATACCAAGTGACCAAACAACTATTCCACTATTAAGTGCTCAAAAAACACTCTCTATTTCTTGTAATAATACCAAAAGTGGAAACCATGGGTACAATATATGGCATTGAATAAATGAGAGAAAAAAATCTTTCAACTATAATTTTTTATCAAATATATCAAAATGTAAAAAATCCACTAAAATCATTTGATATTTCTTAGAGAGAGCTTTCCATCGACTATAAGAAGTCAAAAATTTGATATATTATGGATAAGAATTATTCCCCATTTGAAGAAAATGGTTCCTAAAGTTTGAATGATGGTGCTTCAAATAGTAGTGGTATATATAGGTAACAACAAAAAAGTGGTGGAATGATAGAGAATATTGACCCATTGGTGGCTAGGTGATGAATCTAATTAGAGTGGAGTAGTTCTACGAAAATTTTAAAACCCCATGGAGAGGGCCAATTATTTGGCTAACTTGATAAAGGGTCAAGACTTGGGGCCAAGGGATAATGGGCCCCATGTTGATCATATGGTTGATTTCTGATAACTCTATCCTTAGTGCTGATGATATTATCTTATTTTGTACCCTACCGATGGGATTTAGAGGTACAAGGGTCTACAAACCCCATATCCCCATATTAAATTTAAAAAAGTTAAAACCAAACTATAATAAAGTATAACTACATAAATAAATAATGGTACAACCATTGCACATTGAATATTCCATATAGTTCATATGATCTAGTAGGGGGCTTGAAATATATATATATATATATATATATATTGATTTTCTTCATTCTTGATCAAATGGTGAGGTAGATTTTTATTTGTGATTAGTCTATCTATAGAACTTCTCGAAAACCCTCACAAGATGAAAGCTAGAAAAACCAATTTTATGAATAAAGAGAAAACCTTAGATCTGAAACACTCCAAATTTATTAACATATTTGAATCCTTGAAATTCCTTTAATATTTACCTAAATGACAATGGATTCAACTATGTACAAGTTTCACTAAAAAAAAGGCTTAAAAATACCAAAAATATGTCTCCTACAACTAAAAAACTAGACTCTAATACCAAATGAAAGGGAATTATTTATAATATTTACCAATTCCACATAATCATTATAAGAAAAATAATACAAAATAACTATTCATAATTAATTATGCAAAAGAATAAATGAAGCATACCCACAAGATGTCCCCTAGGAAAACCCTTTGGAAAAATCCACCCTCCAAAAATACTCACATAATGTATTATCTCAAGGAAATGATTACAATACACTTACAAAGTCCACTCAAGGCCTCTTAAGCATGAATAAAACCAATTATAATACTCTATATGAAAAAGAAAATGGGAATAATGTAACCATAAATCTAATCCATACTTCCTATAATAACACATACACTTTGCAAGAGATTTTGAATCTGACCAACCCAAGAAACTACTCATGGGCTTGATTTTATAAAAGACTAAACAAATTATTGATTGGTATTATATAAAATATGTGTCTCAAAATGATCGGCATAATAGACCATGAACCCAAAACTAAATATGTAGGGTTTAAGTATCATACCAATTTATATATGGATTGATATAATCAATATATCAATTGAATTGTTACTTTGTTGAATTACTATTTTAGGGTAGGTACTAAACTAATTATTGATAAATAGGGTTTAGGGTTTAGGGTTTCTTATTGGCAGTCTAGGGTTTAGAGTTTAGTGAATTGGTAATTTAAGGTTTAGGGTTTATGGTTAATATAGGTTTTAGGATGGGTTAGTTTAGAGATTAATCAATTGAATGCTTTATGTTTATTATTTATGGTTTCAAAAGAATATATATATATATATGTACACAAATACATATTTTTAAAATAGAAACATACACATTTTTTAATTAAAAAAAATAAACTTTACCAAACAAAATTTATATTCGTGAAAGTTAGAGATTGAAACATACCTCAAGTTGGCGGTTGAAGAAGGTTAAATAATTGCGAGTCACATACATGGAGCGAAACAGACATCAACGTTGAGTCCAAAATGACCAAAAACCTAATGATTGTCTATCATTTTGTCAAACTTGGAAAAGTTGAAAAAAAGATTTTTTTAGAGCTAAGGAATCTATACAAGATTTTGTACGTTCATATGGTCATACAAACATACAAATGTGTACAACATTGGATCCTCTAGGCGAACGTGCAGGTCCGTATATTTTTTTTAAAAATCATTTTGTTTTTCAAAAACAAAAATTGAGTTTTTTTTTTCAAAAATTATCAAAAAAGCAAAAAAATATTCATTGGTCTTAGGGTATAGGTTGTACCCTATGACCTGCAACTTGTCAATGGTCACTTCAAAGGATCACCGATGACCTGATCCAACTGACAATGACATTTACTCAATGATGACTATATTCTGTCTAGGCATTTAAAATTACCTTATAGTGCCTATTTTTATTTTACCATGCATGTAGTGCCCAATCTGACGTCACAATATTTCCTGGCTCATCAATTTTCCTGATGCACAATGTTAGCAACAAATTAGATATAAGAATATTCCATCAACCAGACTTTTTCCAAGGGACCAATTTTTTATTTAGTGAGGGAATATCTCTAACATATTTAGTGACACCAGCATGACATCATGTTAACATCAGTCATATGACTAACCTCTCAAGCCCCATTTTCCCTAAAGGAGTTTTTTTCCTTTTTGGCATAACTTGGCCATTTGGTGTTGAATTTGGGTAAACAAGATATCATTGGAAAGCTAGTTATGAGAAATTGCTAGTAGTGCAACTCTTATCATCAAATTTTTTGATACGTTCATTTTATTCTCATTTAAAGTTAGATCTTCATTTTTTCTTCCAAGCTCATAAATTTTAACTTGTATCTCATATTTTCACAATTCCAGTGATGTTGGAAATGTATTTTAGAGGTCTTTTAATCCATACATGTACTTTTTCAGAACCTACCCCAAGTACATTTTATTCATTTTTTGTGATTTCATATTTTTGTTAATTTCTTAGACATATTGGAACCTAGAAAGGATTTATTTTTGTGATATGACTTCATTCAACCTACTTTACATACACTAAGTTTATCAATCTCTAATTTTTTATTTGAGGAAGTATAATGGGTTTTTATGTTCATGCAAGAAAAGGATAACTATGAGTCTTGTCAAAATGGAATTCTAACACATCTCAGGTGGATTGATCTTTTTCCTTATCTTTATGGACTCATACCTACACCAAAGACACTAGGGATTTATTTAGCATGGGCTATTATTAGTCATCATGTTATAGGAATAACTTGTTCTAGTGTTGATCTTGACACTATTTGCGTTGTATTGGACATTGATTGTCCGCACACAATTTGGAATAGACTTTGGGAGATCCATGGAGATCCTCATATCTCTCCATTCTTAGAGGATCCTATTGCAGATAGTTTCATTTCTCTTGTAGATGTGGATTTCACACCCTTTGATGATGATACTTTAGAGGAGTTTGAGTATATGATATGTCTTCCATGTTCTGATGGTTTAGAGACTTGTATTCATATTCTCACTCTTCAAATTGAGAAAAAATATTCATTTTTTTTATCAACTTTCCATCACCACATCCTTGGCCCCTATTGGTTCAGTGTAGCAATAAATTCATCTTCTTTTAGACACAACTACTTGGTATTCGTATCTTGTAGACATATCATCCTTATTTGTAGAGTCTCATATTATAGATTTGGAGGCTTATTTTGAGGATATTTTTCTCCTCTTTTTTGGTAGCCACATCATCATTGTTGACCCACCATCGTAATCATATTTAGAGCTTGTTCTACATCAATCTTCACAAGATCTTGGACTGACATCATCTCATTTTGACATGTGGACATGTGATAAATTTTTAGAGGCACATATCATTTGGATTTGGATTCCTGATTCTTCCATCTTTTGGGAATGGCTTCTAATCACTAGTGGATCTATTTCTTCCTAAGGCGAGAAATGTACTTTACATATAGTGGATCGTGTTCTCTTTTCAGGCATTCATCATTAGTACATGAGAGATCTTTCTTTGTGGGGTGATCCATATCCTCTTTTCATCAATCCTACCGGGGGAACATCTATTGTACTTGTGTGATGAAATCAGTCCTTGGGGGATCACATTGAGTCTTCCTTCTATCCTTCTTTCACTAGTGTAGTTATTTAATTTTCTCTCTTTTGGAGATGATTTTTTTCCCATGATGTTTCTCCTTATCTTTGGTTATGAGAGATTTGTTTTTTTTGTATATGGTTACCTCATCAATTCTTGTAGTTAGGACCCATCCATGCATCCATCATTGCAATCTTCATTAGGGCTTTTTAGCTTCTCCCTAAGTTGATCTTAAGGGGGGTGTTGGAGTAATTAGGATGATCACTTGATAATTATTAATCATTAATTAATTATTAGTTCCTTTATTACTTTATTCACTTAAGCTAATATTAGGAGTGACTTTTTATTATTAGGCTAGGCTATATTTATAGGTCAAGTTATCTCATTGCATGAGATTATGAGACTTGTTACAATCTAATCAAATCCTCATCTAGGGTTTTCTTTATGATTTATAAATATTCATTTTTACTTTTTAATAATTCCATTACTATTCACATGTATTCGCATTCATTATTCAATATATAAAGAATATCATATGCTTGTGTAGATCAATCATTTCTCTCTTGGTTGCATAGAAAACAATTTCTTTGATCTCTCATTTGTGTTAGGTGTTTTGGTTGTAAGTGATTTATGGGAGCTATGGGGTTCACTATAAACACCAACAAAGTGGAGGTTTCCAACTCAATATTATCTTTGAAGCTCTCAAACTAGTATATCCATAAATTATATAAGATGAAAATAAAAGATAGGAGATCCAATTTTAACTTTGATAAATTTTGATAATGATAAGACAAGATACCAAAAGGTTATCCACTCCTCAAATAATATCAAGGAAAATGAAATAATGTCAATGAAAGATTTGTTTTAGCTATATTTATTTGATATTTTTCTATTTTGACAAGTTTTGATTTTTGGAAAGTTTTAAAAATTTCAACGATACTATTTTACAGCCAAAAGCATCCTGGAATAATCCAAAAGTGTAGCAATATAACCAAAAAGTGTTGCAAGAAAACCTAGAAGCACTACTAAATAAGCCATATGTGGATCAGGATAGACTAGAAGCATAACATGATACTCAAAAGATTTGTTTTAGTTTTAGATGAGATCTTTGATAGAGTTTTAGGGTTTGATTTTGATTTTAATCAATTTTCTTTTTGAAAAATCTATAATCAAGAAGAAAAATGACTAAAATGTACACTCAAAGAAAGACCCTCTTCTATATGCTATGCAACCAAACATTTTCTTATTTTTATTTTTATGCTTTTTTTTAGATTTTTTAATTATTTTGAACCTTTACAATTTATGCTAAAAATATAAGCACTCAAAGCAATAATGTAGATAAAAAAAATTCCTAAGGCTAAATTTTGGATGGATATCCCCACTTTAGTTTCAAGTGGAGATGGAAATATAAACAATCAAGTATATAAGACATATTAACCAGCCTACTCAAGTAGGTAATTTATGAGAGATTAAAAAAATCTAAAAACCCTCACAATGAAACTTCACATACACACTAATAGGTAAAGGAAAAATGATTTTAACCAGCAACAGTTTTCCCACACATATTCAACTGCCTTGCAATTTGCAACCAATGAAAATTTCTTATTCAAATCCTTGCAAACAAAGAAATTAAATATAATCCTCAAGGGATTATGGGATGTTACATGCCCTCAAATTACAACAACAATTCAAACACAAATTATTTCTACAAGCAATGATTCTCTGCAAAATTTCTTCAACCCTCTACACCTACAACCATAACAAAAATGCAACAACACAATCTCACTACTTTTCTCTGCAACACCTGGAGATCTCAATCATTCTCCACAACCATCACACCTACAATTAAACATTAGAAAACCCCTACAGGAGGTATGCTATACCCAGTTCTTTCCTCTCCCTGTATTCTAGAAAAAAAAAATTCAAATGAATGAAATTTCCTTTTGTCAAACTCTGGATTGTCATTTGCTCCAAATGTTTCCTCAATTTGGGATGAATTTCATTAATTTTTAGACCAATCTTTCCAATTGCATGCCATTCCTAGAAATTTTGACCAATTTGCAATGAAAAATCAATAAAATATTCATTTAAAACAAATAACTTTAACTCCACCACTCCCAGGATGATTCTAGTGCTTTTATTAATATTTTGCTTTCACCAATGAAAGCAAATCTTGGTTTTTCCCACTCCTGGGTGTCCACCTCTGGGTTCCTATTTTTTAGGACATCTGGAATAAATTTTTAAATCAAAAATTCAAAACAAATAACTCTCCAGAAAGCCACACCTTTCTTTTGCTTTTCTTTCTTTTTTTGGCTTTTTCAATTATTCACCACTATCTCCAAATTCAAATTGAGTCAAATTTTGAAAGAAATTTTGAAATTGCATTTACAAAACATGTCATTGCATTTCCACACACACAAAATTTGAATTTCATAAATAATATGAAATTCCACACCAAAAATGAAACAAAACTAACTCAAACGTCCTTTTTGGTGATGCAAGATTACACAAGGCCATGGATGCTCCTGCATCAGACACCCATGGTAACTGAAAGTGATCCTATCACTTCTCCAATGGATATCCCAGGTGATTAATCTCAGCCTTAGATAACCATGTTGCATCCTCCATTGGTCTCCCAAACCATTTCACAAGATATTCCCAGTACTGATTCTTCCTAGTGCTTCTTTTCACTCTTCTATCAAGAATTGACTCTCTCTTTTCTTGATCATATTTTGATAAGACTTCTTATTGCTTCCCCTTTTAAGCACCTTCACCATTTTCACTCTCATAGAACATGGTTAGATCAGCAACATTAAAAATTGGATAAATATTAAGCTCACTAGGAAATTGAACTTCATAGGCATTGCCAGAGTCATGTCTTTTCAACACCTTGCATGGTCCAACCTTCTTCATTTTCAGCTTGTTGTAAGTACCAACTGGAAATATCTCCTTCCTCAAGTGCACTATAACATCATCCCCAATCTAAAACTCCTTATGTCTCCTCTTCTTATCAGCACTTTCCTTGTATGAAATGTTCATTTTGTTGATATGTTTTCTCACTTCTTCATGCAAGCCCTTCATGTGTTCCGCAAAGTCCTCTGCATTTGGACTCTTTTTCACACTTTTTTCAATATTATTTAAATCTGAAACACCTATGGGTCTGCTTCCATAAAAAATTTGAAAAGGAGATTTACCTATGCTTCTATTGACTGAGTTGTTATAGGAAAACTCTGCTTGAGGTATGACCAAATCCCATGCCTTTGGTTTGTCTCCAACTAAACACCTTAGCAAATTTCCCAAACTCCTATTCACAACCTCTATTTGACCATCTTTTTGAGGTTGGTAAGATGAGAAAAACTTCAAATCAGTATTGAGATTCTTCCACAAAGTCCTCCAAAAGTAGCCCACAAACTTTGTGTCATTTTCAGAAACAATGCTCCTTGGGAGCCCATGAAGTCTCACTACCTCCTTGAAATTTTTTTTTGCAACATTCACCGCATCATTAGTTTTATGACAAGGAATAAAGTGTGCCATTTTAGAAAACCTATCAACCACAACAAAGATGGAATCATTCCCTCTTTGTGTCCTTGGCAAACCAAGCACAAAATTCATACTTATGTCCACCCATGGCCTCTCTAGAATAGGTAGTGGCTGATATAAACCTATGTTTTGATTCACTCCCTTTGCTACTTGACAAACCCCACAATTTTGCACATACTTTCTCACCTCTTTCTGCATTTGAGTCCATTAATACTTCCCACCTACAAGTGCCAATGTCTTTTCCATGCCAAAATTCCCTACAAGTCCACCACTATGTTTTCTTTGATTAGATTCAATCTCATTGAACTTCTTGGAATACATAGTTGATTGCCTCTGAATAGCATGCCATCTTGAATGACATAGTCTAACCACTTTTTCCTATCAACTGAAATAGGACTTTTACAAACTCTCCATGCCTCTCCAAAATTAGGATCCTCTTCATACAAATCTTTCAACTCTTCAAACCCAACCACCTCAACTTGCATCTCAATCAACAAGTTTTTCCTTCTACTCAAAGCATCTGCAACCCGGTTATATTTCCCACTTCTATGCTTCAAAACAAAAGTATAAGATTACAATAACTCAACCCATTTCATGTGTCTTTGACTAATCTTACCTTGGCTGCCCAAATATTGTAATGCTTGGTGATTGGTATATAAAACAAATTCCTTAGCCAACAAATAGTGTCTCCCCTTTTTTAAAGCTTGCACAATAGCATAAAATTCTTGCTCATAAACTGGATACTTCTTTTTAGCATCATTTAACTTCTCACTAAAGTAAGAAATGGGTTCACCTTCTTGGCTCAAAACAGCTCCAATAGCACTACCACTTGCATAACAATCAACTTGGAATACATTGTTGAAATCTAGAAGTGCTAAAACTAGTTGCTCAGTGATTTTTTCCTTCAACACATTAAAAATATTCACTGCCCCTGAAGTCCATCTGAAATCTTTCTTATCTCCTCTTATGGTTTTAGTTAGTGGGGCACATATGCTACTAAATCCTCTTATGAACTTTCTGTAGACACTAGCTAAACCATGAAATGATCTCGCCTCAGTCACTGTTTTTAGTGTAGGCCACTCCAAGATTTCTTTCACCTTCTTTGGGTCCATCTTGATGCCCTCACTTGACACTACAAAACCCAAGTATACTAATTCCTTCTTCACAAAGTTGCACTTCTTAAGATTGATCAGCAATTTCTCTTCTTTAAGTTTCTTAAAAACACATCTAATATGCATCAAATGTTCCTCAAGTGTTCTACTGAAAATAAGAATGTCATCTAAATAAATAATTACAAACCTCCCAAGAAAATCCTTCAAAACCTCATTCATAAGTCTCATAAACGTATTGGGTGCATTGGTTAGCCCAAATGGCATGACCAACCACTCATACAAACCTTCTTTTGTCTTGAATGTCATCTTCCATTCATCTCCCTCACGTATCCTTATCTGGTGATACCCACTCTTCAAGTCAATTTTGAAGTACTCTGCTCCACTCAAGCAATCCATTATATCATCCATCCGAGGTAATGGAAATCTGTATTTGATGGTAATCTTGTTTATTGCCCTTGAATCCGTGCACATTCTCCATTCTCCTCCTTTCTTTGGTGACAAGATAGCAGGCACTGCACATGGGCTTAAACTCTCTCTTATCAAACCTTTCTTTAACAAATCAGAAACTTGTCTATTTACCTCTTCAGTCTCTATAGGTGACATTCTATAGGCTTCCTTGTTTGGAAAACTTGCCCCTGGAATCAAATCAATTTGATGGCTGATTTTTCTCACTGGTGGGAGTCCTTCAAACACATTATTTGAAACAATCATCTTGAACTCTTGCAGTAAATCAACAACCTCTATAGGAACTTCATCTACAACTTCATTGGTAATTTTAGGAATAATAGAAAAACAAAATTTCTCATGCTTCATACCTTCAAGAAATATTCTTGCAGCAACTAAACAAACTCTAGCATTACCACAAACTTGAACATTTTCCTCCAAAGGTTTTAGCTTCTGCTTCACTCCATCTTTCACAATTGTGTAGGTGTTAGCACACCCATCATGTATGGATTTTTGGTCATATTGCCATGGCCTTCCAAGCAAAATGTGACAAGCATCCATAGGGATGATATCACAAAGAATTTCATCACTATAGTTTCCAACCTTGAACTTCACATTGCACTTCTCACTCACAAGTAACTTTTGAGTGTCTTGCACCCAAGCTATCTGGTATGGTTTAGGATGTTTTCTTCTTTCAAGATTCAACTTTTTCACCATCTCTTCGGACACAAGATTGTCCGTGCTTCCACTATCCACAATAATGTTGCATACTCTTCCTTCACATTTGCACCTTGTTTTGAACAACTTTTTCCTTTGTATTGGTTCACTGTCATCATTAAGGAGTGCTCTCCTTTTCATCAAAACTTCTCCTTCTTCTACATCTTCAGATTGTGAGGAAGGTGCCTTTTCCTCTTCATTGACATTTCCTGCCCTTCCTTGATGCTATTTCCTTCTTGGTTTCTCTTCGGTGTGAGGGAAATCATATGCCCGGTGTCCCTCTTCTCCACATTTGAAGCAAGTTCCTCTGAGTGGGCCTCCACCAAAGCCACACCCTCTACCTCTACCTCTGAAATTTTTTCCTCTTGAACTTTTTCCTTCATCATACTTTGCTGCCCTATTGCTTCCCTCTTCATTTTTGTATCCATTTTTTTTATTTTCTTCACTCTTGTAGGTTCTTCCACCCACCTTTTCCCCCATGTCCTTTTCCTTTTTGCTTGTTTTCAAACTTCTTGTTTAACCTCTCTTCAATTTTTAAGGTTGTTTGATAGGCATCCTCCATGGTTAAAAATATAATAAGTGCCATTTCCTCTTGAATGCTTGACCTTAATCCACTGATATACCTTGCAACTTTCTCCTTTGTCACCTCTGAATGACCGGTTCTTATAATAATTTTATGAAATTATTATGTGTACTCTTTAACTATTTAACTATTTTTCTGCCCTGTTTCAAACCTTGCATTCTTTTAAGAAAATCTATTTCATAGTCTACTGGCATAAATTATATTTTAAGCTTCTTCACCATTTTATCCCATTTGGTAATCTTTTCTTTTCCTTTTCTCCCCCTTTCTAACTGAATCTCTCTCCACCGTATGGAGGCATGTCCTTTCAACCTTGTTTTTGCATATCTTACTTTGTCTAGGTCCTCTATCTCTTCAAATTCAAAATACTCCTCCATCTCACTCATCTAATCTATTAATTCTTCTAGGTTTAGGCTTCCATTAAAGGTGGGTACATCCATTTTTGGTCTCTTTCCCATTTTTGTTAAAGCTTTCAACAGTGGGTCATTTGCAACCGCTATAATTTCTTCTCTTTGCTCAGTATCTAAACTAGCATTCTCTATAGTTTCTTCTTCATCTTCACTTCTTGGATCTCTCATTCTTGCAAAGCCTCTCCTTATCTCATTTTGAAAAATTTCAACTTGTCTTCTCAAAGCTCTAAAGTCATCATTCCTCACAAAGTCCTCTCCTCTTCCTCTTCCTCTTCCTCTAGCAAACATGGTTGCACACCCACAACTCATAGTCACTGGTGCAAGCTGCCTCTCTTTGGCGGTCTACTCACACTCTCAGAATTAGCCTTGCTCTGATACCACTAATGTATGAGAGCTTAAAAAAATATTAAAAAACTCAAAAATTTCACATACACACTAACAAGTAAAGGAAAAATGATTTTAACCAACAACAGTTTTCCCACACATATTTAGCAACTGGCTTGCAATTTGTAACCAATGAAAATTTCTTATTCAAATCCTTGCAAAAAATAAATTACATATAATCCTCAAGGGATTATGGGCTGTTACATGCCCTCAAATTACAACAAAAATTCAAACAAAAATTATTTCTACAGGAAATGATTCTCTACAAAATTTCTTCAACCCTCTACACCTGCAATCACAACAAAAATGCAACAACACAATCTCACTTCCTTTCTCTACAACACCTAAAGATCTCAATCATTCTCCACAGCCATCACACCTGCAATCAAACACTTGTAAACCCCTACAGGAGGTATACTATGCCTAGTTCTTTCCTCTCCCTGTATTTTGGAAAGATTTTTTTTTCAAATGAATGAAATTTCCTTTTGTCAAACTTTGGATTGTCATTTGCTCCAAATTTTTCCTCAATTTGGGATGAATTTCATTAATTTTTAGACCACTCTTTCCAATTGCACACTATTCCCAACAATTTTTACCAATTTTCAATGAAAAATCAATAAAGTATTCATTTAAAACAAATAACTTTAACTCCACCACTCCCAAGATGATTCTAGTGCTTTTATTGATATTTTTATTTCACCAATGAAAGCAAATCTTGATTTTTTTCCCTCCTGGGTGTCCACCTCTGGGTGCCTATTTTTTAGGACATTTGGAATAAAGTTTTAAATCAAAAATTCAAAACAAATAACTCTCCAGAAAGCCACACCTTAGTTTTGCTTTTCTTTCTTTTTTTGGATTTTTCAATTATTCACCACTATCTCCAAATTCAAATTGAGTCAAATTTTGAAAGAAAATTCAAATTTTCATTTACAAAACATGTTATTGCATTTCCACACACCCAAAATTTGAATTTCATAAATATCATGCATCAGTAGGTATGGCCAATGAGTTTTGACTAGGATTTACAAGCTCAACTAGGGGTATCCTAAATATATACCACAAGGGTATGTGAGGGTTGAGGCCTAATCTATAGATGAAAGGGAATACTCACAAAAAACCAGGAGGAAAGGGTAACCCACTCTCCACTTTCGCCTCTCTAAGTTATAAACTTCTTAGAGGCTTAGTCAAGATTGACAATATTCCACTTCCAATCTAGGCATGTGTTTCAATTCACTCCTCATTCTTTATACACCATCAAAACATAGGATTTAAGGTTGTCCCTTAAAGTGATCACTTCTCTAGGAAAGCCCCCTAAAAGAACAATAAGATCACTTATTTATGATCCTCAAGATCATCGCTAGACATGAGAGGAGAGCATATGTAAGTAGATCTTGGGAATTAAAAGACACTTTTTTAATATTAGATCCCAAATCCAACTATGAAAGATTAATTTTAAGTTGACTTTCAAATGTGAGGAAGACATGCCAAACAAGATTTGATTAAAGCAAAGAAAATAATGTAACTATTTCAATAGTTTATAAAATTAAAAGTGATATGGTGATTTAGAATAAATAAACTTGGAGTACAATGCTAAACTTGAGATGCCAATATGATGAAGAGCTCCAAATCCACTTCCATTTGCAATTGATTTGATTCCCTAAAGATCTAATTTTATGTAAACAAAAATCACTAAGAAAGACACCAGAATAACAAGATCTCATATATGTGGTTAGCTTCAGATTAGATTTGAGGTTAGCTATTAAGAAATTAAAATTTAAAATTTAACCCTAAACATTTCCCAAATGTGTATCAACAAAGACCAAAAGTTCAATGGAACATACTAGAAGCACACAAATAGAGACCAAAAGTTCCTCAGAACGGACCAAGAGTGCATGAAAAAGACCAAAAACACAACATTACCAGCTAGAAGTGTCACAAAAATGACCAAAAGTGTAGCACTGTCTATCAGATAATTAGCAAAATATTTTAGGCGGTCAAAAATGCAACAAGTTGAACCAAAAGCACCATAGGTCTGACCAAAAGTATAGTAGAATCGACCAAAAGCATAGATCTACCTTGTCAACAAAAAAAATTGTGAATGTAAATGGATCAAATATATACCAAATGTGACTTGTGTTGGCCCAAAAGCAATCTATATCAACCCAAAATCACTGTGAATTGATCCAAATGCAACAATTTGACCTATAACTTCAAAGAAACACAAATCTTGCAAAGTTTCTTGTTAATATCTAGGATGTGGGTCCCACTCAACATGTCAAAATATGGATAATGAAAATGTGAATCACAAATAGTAACCATGCAATAAAAGTAAAAAAATCATAGTTCAACAATCACTCAATAAAGTTCAAGATGTTGGCTTAGAATTTAAAATTTAGATAATAAGAAAAGCCATCATAGCAAAGATCTTGATTTGCTCCATTATTGGTTACTCTTCAAAGTAACAAACTATGAAAAAATGATAATGATATGATGCAATGATAATGATAAATGCTCAAAGATAAATGATATCTATGCTTGATAATGATAAAGATAAATTCCTGATATAACTTGATAATGCTTAATAGTGCTTGATAATACTCGATAATGCTTGATAATGTTTGATAGTGCTTGATAATGCTTGCTCTTGATGACGATAGAGAGATTTTTTATAATATAAGTGCTCGGTATTGCTCTTGATAGTAAGAGTGTTAAGGGATTTCAATGAAATAATTTTTATTTATTTATATGCTTCACTTGATATTTGATCAATGGTGAAGGTTAACTAGAAAGATCAATGGATAAGAAAATTCAAGATAGGTTAGAACCTCTAATTTGAATTTTGATGGAGGGAAAGATTAGAGGAATTAAATTCAAAATGCTAGTTGGAGAAATAAATAAATTTTAGAAGATAATATTAACTTAAATAAATTATTATAATTTATTTAAAAGAAGAGTGTTAGCTAATTAAATAATTTTTGAAAATTATCTAATTATAGAAGGTCAAAAATAAATTAAATTTTAATTTTAATGTTGGAGGGAAAATGATAAATGGTGAATTAATTAAATAATCAATTTTTTAATTAATATAGATATGATAAAAATATTAAGATAATTAAATAATTAAAAATTATTTAATTTAATTATTATAGATATGAAGGAAAAAATATTAATTAATTAAACAATTAAAAATTATTTAATTAAAATAGATAGAAGAAATAATAAGAATAATGATGAAATGATAAGATGAAAATGTATTAGTCATTTTTAGGTGTCTACATCTATAATAGATCATATTGAGGAACCACACTTTAATTGTCCTTGTATTCCATTACAAAGAAAGAATGTGATCTTATTTCAAAGTTACTGCATAATAAAATATAGTACATATTTTCACAAACTTATTTTTTCCTTTTTTTTATTTCCTTTCATTTTTTCTTCTGAAGAAAATTTATATCGTAAAACAAGTTACAATTTAACAACTTAAAATAGTTAAAAAAATAAAATTGAGTGGTAGATGCTAAAAATAAATAAAGTAAAGCAAAGTCTCATGTGACTACTAGTTTCATATTTTGTTTAGCAATCATTCTTCAAAATTATCTTTTATATTAATATTGCTATTTACTATTTACATGGAACTACATGTACCACTAAAACATAAGTAATAAACCTAAATATATAGTTTCATGGACCATCTTAAATATAAGAACTCTATTATGCTAAATAATAATTTAAACTATTCTAGTAAATTCTCAAACCATTAATAAATATTTTAAATTATATTATAGTAAGTTTGAGTTTTATTTATAACACATAATCATTTTGATGCACATAATATATTTCATCAAATTTTAAATATGTATCAACTTCATAATATATTTTATTATTCAATTGAAAGGTAATTCCTTGGCAATATTTTATAATTTATTGTTAGACATTTCTTGATATAACTTTAAAATATATTAAGAAGACTAAAAATATGTATAAGTGTATATTTATGGTCTATTTCATACAAAGATAATAAAAAAATACTATCACCTTGGTGATACATCTAAGAAACCATAATAGTATGGCATATGCGATACTAAAATATCATATAATCATTATATGAACTAACACATTCTAGATATCTCTAGTTATTCTTTGGTGAGATGCACCTATATTATAATAAAATATATTACCTTGGTGATGGTAGTGTATCTTGGTATAACTTGAAAATTTATATAGACCAAATGTAGATGCATCATCTATGGGAGTCATAGAAGATAAAACATTACTATTTCCCAATAAATAATTTGAATAAAACAAAATAAATTTTATAAAGAAAATTGAAATGACATTTTACAAACTATCACATGTTCTAATTATGGCTATCTCATATGATCATTTATAGAGTTCCCTCGTGTTGGAAATAGAGGTATTATTTTTCATATTTTTTTGTATAGTTGTGTAGTCTATAATAAACCTAATAACTATCTTGATTGATGCAGGAGCATCTAGGATGTAAGAGAAATCTTGCATCACCAAAAAAATGTTTTATTTTTATTTATTTTTGGTTTGGTGAATAAGGACTAAAAATAACAAGGTTTCTATTTTTAGTAAGTTTGCATATGGACACCTAGTGAATTGCAGTTTTCTCCAAAGCTCCAGAATGGTAAGTTACATGTTATTGATGAGTTTCTAGCCAAGATCAGTTTTGGAATTAGAGATATTAATCATTTAAGTTTCTAGAATCTTGAGAAATACTTAAAATTGAGTTTTGAGGCTTCAAATGACCTTTTTTGTCCTTGAAAGTAGGCAAAAATCCATTCACAATTTTTTACATTCTGGAGTGCTTTGAGTACTTTAATTTAAAAAATGACTCAATTAGGTGCCCAAATCAAAAGTTATGACTCTTGAAAGTTGTTCTTAAATTTGAAAAAAAAATCTAGGCAAGGAAAAGAGAACTTGATTCATATAGTGCTCAAATGGGAGTTACACTTCTATTACATGGAGAGAATCATATTAATTCATCAAAAAATGGAAATAAATTTGGTTGAGGATAGAGACAGATTGGTGAGGTTGTAGGTTTTAGCACACTGTTAGGTGTTGTTTTTATAGATCAACATTGTTGTCATTTACAAACTTTCATATTTGATTCAATGCTTGTATTGCAACCCAAATTGTTATAGAAAGAGGTCCTATGACCCATGTAGCTTGTATTTTGTAGATTTTGTACTTTTTTGTTAAATAAATAATGAAAATTCACATACTTTCTATCTTTTACTACTTAAAGTTTTTGTTGATTGCGTATGAGTATGTTTGAGGGGAACTGCCCTTCATCATTGATATATCTTTGTTGGATAGTAGTAAAAAAAATTTAAATCTAGATATAAATATATGCATAACTTATATAATTCCAAATAGGGTAGAAAGTTGTAAGAAAATTTACAATGCAGAATAATAGAGGAAAACAATAAGCAGAACTTTAACACAGTATTTACGGGGAAAACCTAGTAGAATTATACCAAAAAGAACATGGGAAAAGATATTTCATATTAAATTATTTCTCAGGAAATTTGCAATTACAACAATCTCCAAAAAGTTACAAAAAAACATGACTTCAACAGAGTATAAGAAATTTGAGTTGCATAGTCCTTGTCAAACAAAAATTTCCAAGAATAGAAAGTGTCCCATACACTATATGTTGAACACTTAACACAACTACTAAAAATAGGGAGTCCCAAAAAAAAAATGTTTGGCTTTGTTTGGAACGCCTTTAGCATGAACACCATTCAACATCTAGGGGGCTACGATAGCCCCTGTGAGACCCCCTATCATTACAAGCTTCAGTTTTATAGTAGGCCTTCGACCACATTGGGCACGTACTTGAAGCACTAGCTAGATGTCAATGTTGACTATTTGTCACTATTGGAATAACAATAAAATTGACTTCATATTCTAACAAAAGATCATATTATCTTGGAAATAGGTCACATTGAACTAGAAAATAGTATCTAATAAGATTCCTAATATGACATATTAAATACTTTCTATTTTGTAATAATTCATCTCTTAATTGGAAGATATCCAAGTTATTGCAATAATAGGGTATCACCTCTATGATATTTATCATTTGAATGTATTATGCGTATTAAAAATATTGATAGGATTTAATGACTAATATGTTAATTTGGATAGTTAGGCTAAAGATAGATAGCTCAAAAATTATCCTCCACCCAATATGTATGTTAGATTATTATTTTATGGCCACTAAATTTGTTTGTGTTGGGATGTTTCAGTTTCATCTTTTACCCATATTGGTAAATTTTAGTAGTAAGGGTTTGTATGCCCTATTTCCTTCATGGATAGAATTCTCAGTGTAGGTTACTACACTAAGAGATGAACCTAAGAAATTTCTTGGAATATGGGAAGGATATAGAAATAACACTACTCAAATATTAAATGTGATGCACCAATATTAAATTTTGTTCATTACATTTCAAAAAGTTGTAATACACAAGATAATGTATCAAATAATTCATGCATAAATATCATAAAATGCATCAAATAATTCATGGATAAATAAAGAGAAATATGATTGCAAGAAATATAACTTCTAATATTGTTTAATTTCAAATATATTTGTATAGTTGCATTTAATTAGCATAAAGGTTCCTCTAGGTTTTCTTAAAAGGGAATCAATAAGTGTATCCATTGGGTGCAAGGGCCCTTTAGCCAAAATTTCAAAACTTCCAAACTCATATATACTTGAAATCTTCAAATATTCTCTAAGGAATCTTGTAGATCCTTCCATTAATGATTTCAAATTACTTTGATCTTCTTTACAAATCTAAATGAATGGTCTAACTCAACCATATATTTTGTGAAATACACTAAACTTCTATTTCCATTGTTTGGATTTGGGCCTCCAATTCTTCCAAGGGCTTGAAGACGCCTTGAAATTTTTATATCAAGGGCATTATAGACCACCTGTGGACTTGTCTTTTCTTCTTAATCCCATAAACCATAGTAAATATCCCTAAGGAACACCCTCTGATTGAGATCCAGTGATGAAGAGAGACATTATTCAATAAGCTTATCAATGTGTGCCTTTATGCAAGTCATTATTTTTACCAATATTTCTAATTGTTTTTACACATCTAGGTGGCTTCTTCCTTATAAAGTATATAATAGAACTTAGATATGCTATTCTAGTCCTCATTATGTCCACCAAGTCAACATATACCACAACTTTTCATCTCTTTTGCACATATTTTGGTGCTTTTAGTCATTTGGGATAGAGTATTTAAAAATTGGTCAACCTCTACTTGGAATTATGATCTCAAGATTTGAATGGCATTCATGAACTACAAAGTCGGTGTCATATCAATTGTTGCTTCTAATATTACATCCCAATATGATTTGTATAGGGCCTTGAATAGTTGGATGACACTTGTAGAATGCTTCAATTTTTCTAATTGGCCTTCCTTTCTTTTGATATCTCCTTTACAAGAATCTATCCTATTTTTTAATTTTTTTCTCTAAATATATATTTCTTGACATTATTCGCGAGTTTGGTTATTTTGAAATATTTCGTAGTCAGTTTTTGATTCATTGTTGAATTATATGTGATTAGGGCCTCATATTTGGTATTGAGTTACTACAACTGTGCCTTGATCTATTCAACTTTTTTACTAGATATTATTTATTGACCCTTTCAATAGTCTTCTATATTTCAATATTTGTAAGAATTATTTTTGAGGAAATGGCTTCTATTATATTATATTTTTATTTACTAACTAAAATTATGACCTACTATTTATGATGTTCAATTGTGCCTTCAGTGTTAGTAAACTTGGATTGAATATCTATTTGTTGAACACCCGAAATACTGAGAGGGGGGTGAATCAATATTCTTTTAAACCACTTAAACATTTAAGCATTCAATCCTCATAGCATAATCAATTTGTAGTAATAATGAAAGCATGAAAACAACCAACATCACATAACACATGAATTCCAGGTTTTTACATGGAAACCCCAAAATGGGAAAAACCACATTGAGGATTAGCTCACAATATATTATAACTGGTTATAGTATATTACACAAGTGCTCACTATAGGTGGAGTCACTGCCCACTGAGAAAAAGAAAGATAGAAGAGAGTGGTGGCACACAACCAAATTTGGAACTATTACAAATTGCATCTACAGTATGGGAAGAAGGGTCATTGGGATGAACCACCCAGGCCACGATGAAAGGATTATGTCAACATAATTTCATTTGATCCGTGAAGAATTCTTTGCATCACTAATGCATGTTATTCAAGATTTTTGCCATAATTTAATCCTAGTAGTATAGAAAGTCACCATTAGAGACATGCCATTTAAAATAAGAGGTCTTAATCTATTAGAAATGAGAGACACATTTAGTGATGGCCCATAGTCTATATACAATTGATCAATTCTTTGGACAAGCATCATGTATGGTTCACTATTCATAGTAGTCTATAAAAAGACAACAATGAATCATATCAAGTATATAATAAATTGTGAATTGTGAATGGGTTTAAATATATATGTATTGATAAGATAAAAATTATATATACAAATATATATTCTATTTTTATAGAAATTATACGTGCATAGTAAAGAGGATAGAGGTTTTAATATATTGAGGGATAGGTTTGAAGTTTATAATTTAAATGATTTCTAATTTTTATTTTTTTATTTTTTTATAATTAAAGAAAATTAAGAATTTCTATATCTATACCTCTTTTGAATTGTACTTTATAGCAATGATTTCTATAAGTGAAAATGAAGATAATGTGGTGTATCTAGGAACTTAATAAAATACTTTATATCCACATAGTTTTTCACCCTATTATTTAGTCAATTATAGTTGTATTTAAAGGGTTTGGGATATATATGTCAATTAGTACATAATTTAGAAGATGGTTGTAAATATTTTATAAAAAAAATTGGAATATGACTCATATATAAATGTTTGTCGTAATGTCCCCTTATAGTTACATTGACGAATGCTATTTCATGTTGTTTTTAAATGGCCCTTTTGACATGATCCCTAGATCATATCTCTTTTCATACAACCAAAAGCTAGTTTTGCAAAAAAAAATGGTCATAAAGAGATCAAAGATAGATAAATGCTCCATGATATATTTAACATGGGATAATGGTCTATTAATATGAGCATATTCTATAAGTTTATTATGGTGAGAATCAAAATGAATAGGCTAGAAATATTTAGTTATGTATGTGGTTTTTGTTGGACTAATCGCTAGTGTCTCCCTTTAGATTCGTGAAATGCACTAACCGCCTCTCATGGATCTATTTATCTCTAGAATTTGTATCCAACGTTAACAGGTCAATCTTTTGGCACAATGGTAAACATGTTCCAAAAAATGGTATCACATCCATGGTCGTGGGTTCAAACCCCCCAGGTGATGTTGAGGGGGAGATTGTTGGACTAATTGCTAGTGTCTCCCTTCAAATTCGTGACATGGACTAATTTCCCCCCGTGGATCCGTTTATCTCTAGCATTTGTATCGGGCATTAACAAGTCGATCTTTTGATGCAATGGCAAACGTGTTCCAACAGTTTTACCCAAGACAAATTGGGCTACTAAGTGTGATTACAAATCAATTTACACCATCAACAATTTAAAAAATGAAAAGAAAATAATTAATTTTAACATAATAGAGAAGGAAAATCATGTGTTAAAAAAATGGCCTTAAACATGTGGTGTTGAGCATAAAGATGTTTCTCATCAAGTTCTTCATATCTTATAGTATAGCTTGTAAAAATGATTAGCATACCCTAACCTGCTCTGATACCATGTTAGAAATTAGAATTTTAGGATACTAATCATTATAAATAAAATATAAAATAAATAAATTATACAAGCATAGATTTTTCGCATTATACATGATATACATGGGGAAAACCTTTTCAGGTAAAAAACTCATAAAGAAACATTTTATTAAATCACTTACAAAAATGGTTTATTATGATATAGACCGAACATGAGGATGCTCCTTTGCATAATTCCACATGGCCAATAATACCTTATGTGCATAGTGATATAATTCACGATAAAATCTCCAAATTCTACATCTCTCAAATGAGAGAGAACTTCCTTAAATATAGAAGAAAGGGTGACATAATACTTGAAGGGGTATTATTCACACCTATTCAACAACCACCATTCATAAATAATTATTAATCTAATGGTTATTAGATTATAATTATTTTAAATGGGATATGTTTAATAAGCATATAATATATAAGGTTTTATAACCTTATATTAGAACAATATATAAATGTTATAAGGGTAATGACCCCTAATAAAATTATGTCCTAACAATTAGCAAGGGTCAAAGTATGGGAAGGCTTCAAGAAAAGGGTGTGATTAACCAATAGAAAAATTAAGGACTGGTGGAGGGGAGTGGAGCCAATGCCACATTTGAATCACAAGACTAAATTATCAAGAGAGGATAACATAAACAACATGAAACTAACAAGATAAGCATGAGAAAAATGGCTCAAAATAATTAAATGAAGGGAGTGCATAGATTGGACCCTACCTTTAAGGGTAACATACCTAATAAGTTGCAAAGAGATTTCATTCTAATGATCAATAAAGAAGACCTAGCAAAGCCATTATGAATTTTCTTTAATTGTTTACCATTTCTCAAGGATCTCCTTTTTATTCCACACGTCTTTGAATATTGCCATGCCTTTTGTAGAACGACCAATAGCCTATGCAATGAGATCTTTATATACCTCAAATTCAATATCTTTCATTCTCACCATCCATGAGTCCTATTTTTTAAAAAAAATTAATAGATATTGTGTGATCACACCCTTTAATTCTCTCTATGTATTTGGTTAGCCCTCTTTTTCTTAGAATCCTCCATAAATAGCATTTTGTTTAGCCAACTCACAGGAGCTAGACTCCACATGATTCTTTTCACCACCCATGACAATTAAGCCTTGAAACCACTTGACAATCAAGTTATTTTGAAATTTGGAATAAGTCTATTTCAAATCATAATCCAAATAACTTTAAAATTTCAAAAAAACTAGACTTAAAACAAGTTGTAATTATTTGAAATAGTCTAATTTACTTAAACTGAAATCCAAAATATTTTAAATAATATTTAATTTGAAATAATAGATTTTACTCTCCCCTAGCTATCATTGACAAATCAACCCCCTGTATAACTACACTGAATAACACAATTATCTAAAATGTGCCAAGAGCTTGATGTAATGGTCATTATTCAACTTTAAAAACTTGTTGATTTGTACGAGAAAACAACTACCACCATTGATCTGTATAATGTTTTTGTACGAGAAACCAACCACCACCATTGATCTATATCCTCAACTGTAGATTTTTCTTGTCTCAAGTTTGAATGGCAGGAAATAATGGCTACCCAAATGGGTATAATATCAAACAAATCAATGTTATAAATCAGGAAGCCATTAACCAGTGTGCATCACATCCGACCACCTGTCACGGTTAAATCAGGAAGCCTTTAACCAGTGTACGTCACAGCCATACCCATCAACATAAGGTGCACTGAAGATAGGGCAGCTATGGAGAGACATTTTTTTGTCAGTTTCAATGTTTTCAAAATGAAGCCTTTAAGTTTGTGGTTTATAGGTAACCGCCCTAATAAATGTGAAACATCAAATCTTGTTTTTTGGAATCAATTTATTGTCCTTTATTCATTCTGCAATCTAAATAGAGGGAGGTGGGTGAGCTTTCAAATAAGATTTGAAGAATATCACTGGGTTTGATGGTGATAGAAGCAATATCAAAAAGAGGAGCAGAAATAAATATCTAAAACTGGCACACAAGTTTAAATTTCCCTGGTCCAGAGGTTGTCAAACCGCCAATAAATTTGTCTGGTTTAATCTCAAGACATATGGGATTAAATCTAAAATTTTAATTTCAACTTGTTTTCACCTCCTCCTTTTTTATATTGAGGAAGTTTTGAACTCGGGATCATTTAGATCCTTACAACAACGGCATTGTCATTAGACCAAGTGCCGACCAACTTGTTTGCATAGTTTTATTGGTTGTTGTGAGTTGATTTGACATATATTTTTGTGAATTATTATTATGTCTTGGTATTTAAAGGCATTCAATTGTGCAATTAATTGATATGCTAGATAGATGAATCAAGAGAGAATTACGTCAAAGAAAGAGAAATCATTCTATAGTAGATTTGGAGCTTAAAAACACATTGAATCAAAATCATATAGGTTGTTTGCAAGTCTATGTATTTTGTCTTCAATAATTTTCTTATAACCATAAAACTAGTTTGCACAAAGGTTAATTTAGGATAACTTCACCCTAGTGATCCAACAATTTCTCCTAAGGTGTTTATAAACGCTAACTTGATTAATTTAGACATCACTTGAAGGTAGAGACAAAAATACCCATGTGCACACATTTTGCTAGTTCATTCTCATGCATTAGTTTAAAACATGATAGTTAGGTTTGAACTAACGGAACCCAAATCTAACCACAATGAATTTTAGGTCTACAAAATGTCTAAGACAATAAACACATTGAGGGGCATCAAATTTTACATTTGTGGTGAATGATTTCACTTTAACATTAATTGAGTTTCTTTGTAATTGTTCGCAAAGTTAAGTGTATCTATCCTCTTACTTATTTCCATTTATTGACCCAACTCCTAAATAAATTTAGTTTAATTGTGTGTTGATTGTCTATATTTATTTAATTAGACTTTATTTATGAAAAAGGGATTTTATCCATTGCACTTATAAATAATACTTTTACACATTGTAAAACTTAATTATTATTATTATTCTATTTATAAAAAAAATAATTATTAAATCTTATTTTTAATCTTATATGAGATTTTTTACATGTTAATTATTGCTTAATGTGCTTGATAAGGAGCTAAAACAAAAAAATATTTTTTTGGCTCACATGTGGTTAGCAACTCAAGAAAATTGGCTTGCATTAGATTGAGGGTGGCAAGACCCAACCCATACTTTTCACACTTGTTTGGTTGTCTAGGCATTACTAGTAGGAATGGATTAAGGTCATTACATGTTGCACCTTAATTGATACATCATAATCATGTTGCACCTTAATTGATATACATCATAATAATTTCACCACATGTGAAATGACATGAGGACAGTTAAAGGGATGAACTAAACATAGTAATAAATATTGATAGTTAATATCCTACTATCAAACATCAATATAAGATGGGCTCTTGTAGGGTTTAGTCTTCATTCTCATAAGAAAATCTTATGAGAAGATGGTGGAGGGTGAGAGTAGAAAAATAGGAAGGGTAAGATAAGAGAAAGAGATGGCATTGAACTAATAATTAGAAAGAAAACATGTAGGGCTAGGGAGGATGTTGATAGAGTGGTATAGAACTTTGTAGACTATATAAAAAACTACAATCTTGACCAACATGTTTTCTTTCTTAGGATGTGGAGAATGGAAAAGGATATGGATATAATGTCATGTATTAGGTGAGAAAATACATGGGGTCATTACTCCTTGATCAAGAATAGTCCATATAGAAAAAAAATGTATTTGGCATTGCATATGTACTTAGCTATACAACGTTGCTATTAATGATGGCTAGTTCCTTCATGTTGTACAGCAATGTTTCAAGGTCAATAATTAAAATTAATCTTTTCATGACTGCTATATGTATCACTTTCATCACCTTATGGATGTATTAAAAAAATTGTATGAGGGATTGAAGGAAATTATAGTTGCTTTTAATGTGGAATTGTCTACAAGCATGGTGTGGGGAAAATATAAATATTATGACTCTTCGGTGTTGGATTAAGTGTCTAGTAATGATGTTAGTGATGTATAAGCTTTATACAAACCAATAAGGTCCTATGTAATTTTCCATCAATGCTCATGATTATATCCTAATGAATCCATTTTTGTATACATGCTTGAACCTAGGAAATCAATAGAAGAAAGATTTTTTAATAAAGATGTGATGGATAAATAATTTTTTGATGAATTTGATATATTATATATTTATAACCCATGCTCAATTCTACTTTTTACAGCCCATAAGTGTCTAACTTAGGTTATTTAGCAAAAAAAATATTTATTGCTTAATGGTTAGTATTTGATATTTTACCATTCATTATTTTTCTTGTAAAATCTTATATAATTGTGTACTCATGGTTGATGGGTTCAATTAAGAACTATACAACCATATGCATCCAAACACAAACACTCTTTAAACATGCATAATAGAACTCAATTATCACATTTAGACAATATGCAAATAAGCTAAATCATTACTTTATTGCTTCACAATCTAAAATTTTATCAATGACTTCTACTTGGGGCTTAAAATCATATCTTATCCTTAGCATTAGACTACAACAAAATTCATGCACTAAGAAAGAGTGTGATACTATATTCCTTAGGATTATATTAAGTTCTATTTTCTCCTTTCTAAACTATTGGATCACAACTTGGTTCATAAAATCTTCAAACTAATATCACTTAAGTGATTCTATCACCTTTCTATAGTGAATGTTGAAGTAGTTAGATTGCACTAACCAAAAAACATAGTACAATCACCCATGCACTTATGTTGAGGATCATGGGTCCAATATTAATTAACTTATTTGCTATTTTTCCTTGGTCTTCACTTGTGTGGTAAAATATATATGTCTCTAAAGTTGATGTGGCTCTAAACATGAACCTCCTAATGACCAATAATTTCACTAATGGCATTTTTTGGTGTGAATCTTGAAATCATGGTGCATAACTTAAGATATGTCTTTAAGCTAATTTTGCAAACCACCAATTATAATATAGCATGAAACTCAAAACTAAACATGTGGGCATTCTCTAAATACCTTGATGATGCTCTAATTGCAATCTCATGATAATTGATGCATATGCATTACCATAAAAGTAGTTTTTTTGATAGTTTAAGTGCACTATCTAATTATTTTAGCTATAAAATCTAAGTGTGCAAGAAAGAAATGACTTTTAAATGAACTAAGAATTATAAAATATAAACAAACATAAATAAAAATTATGGTTAATGCAAGATTCCTTATAAACCTAGGATAATACTATATTAAACACCTTAGGTAGGAAATCTATGAGCTTGGTTCTCACTAAAAAATTTTGAAGATAAAACTATTATTTAATACCCAAATCTTTCATCCAAGACACTAATGGTCAAAGAATAGATGAATAGTTTTCTTGATATTCAATTATAACACCAACATTGCACAATGCACATAGATATATGAAAGATGTTGTGAAAAAACACAACACTTGAGAAACATAGCATCAATTCATAAAGCGTGATAAAAAAAGTGGAAGTATCAACCTTGTGTGACAAATTCATCATGACGACTATACAAGAGGATATATTTGCCTCTAGTGATGGTGATTGGGCATGGGACCATGATCCAAATCTCTCACAAATTAAAGGATTATTTAATGAGTAAAATACCTCATCTCATCACTCAACCTAATAAATTCACACCCAAACATCCACAAAATAGTGTAAAATATCCAAACTTAAGGATTACCTACTCATGATGTAGGACAATTGTGAGATCCAGGACCTCACGTAGTCAACAATTGACTAGTCATTTTCACACAAAGTCACAACCTTCAAGAAAAAATGATGAATATCTTACAAAAAACCTCAAAAATATCCAAACTAAGATGATATATGGAGATTTTGTGTCACACACTAGCATCATGGCTTGTGGCTTGCTCCACTCAGCTCCAAGTTTCTCATGTTGTCTTAGATCTATAATTTATTTCAATAAAATATTTATTTTCCATAAAATAGTATTTTATTAGTTTTCTTCTATTAATATAGATGATTAGTTTTTGTTTTTTTTTTATTCGTAAGAGAGAATATATTAATAATGAAAATTTACATAAATGGCCAAACATGGCTAGCATGCAAATATTGCATCTGCAAGCATTCCATTAGCCACACTTCCTACTAGTTTTTGACGCCACAATCAAAAAGAAAATCTATTCTACTGCTAAGGATAGCAAATTTACAAGCAATTTAAAATCATTGTTGAATGATCAAGCCCCAAATTTGGGGTGAGACTGAAGGAGCATTATGTTGCTAACATCTACACATTTGTTGGAATTTTTTTATTTTTTTGCATTATGTGCCATGCATTAGCTTCATCTCCCTCAATAGAAAAATTTATTTGATGATATGAAGCCTAAGAAGAAGTGTTAACCATCGCAGGAGAAGGTGGACCCATATCAAGGGTTGAAGAGTCTAAAGGATTCTTGACCACTAGGGTTGATATTACCGTGACATTGTATTATGGGGGAACCACCATGGTGGAAAAGGCCTTATTGAGTGTAGAATTGCTAGAAGTCATTGAAGGGGAGAAACCTTTCCAGGAGATTTTGTAGCCAAGGAAGTGAGAGACTCTACCTTCACAAGAGCCTCAACCTTGTTAGGATCATCTTCAATAATTGGAGACATAAGTTGGTGACAGGGTTTAGCCCCATAGGTGGGAGGATAGCCATATGGGCCCACACCAAGTGCCCCTCCTCTTGAGATCTATAGAAATTTTTCTACACTTTGATGCACTATGCTCAATGCAGTAACAACTTCGACATCTGAATGGTATTCCTTCATAATCTATTTGTTGTTTTGGTGACCAAAGTCATAGTATAGGATAAATACACCAGATCCATACCGATTTAAGGAATATTTAATCCACTAAGCCATGATCCCAATGCGATGGTGTTTGAAAGCATCAAAACTAAGAAACCATTAAACTAAACATGAAATAAACATGAAAGCTTGAAAGAAACCTATTCTAAGACTTCAAACTTTATCCCATTAGGGGAGTGGTGTCGCATTGATGTGGAATGGTGACCCTTTCCCAATCCCTTGGATAGTACGAGATTGTTTCAATCAGTTTTATTGAAGAAAACTAATGAAATTGATGAGAGATGAAAAAAACATGATAAAATCTAGTTTAACATGATAAATATGAATACTAAATGCTATTATGATTGATAAAATGGATGCAATCTATGCTAAATGTAAACAAATTTCAAAGATGCAAGCCATAACTACAAATTTATGCTAAAATGTATGCAAACTAAGCTAATATGGAAACTATTAATGGATGCTTAAGCTAAATGGATGAAGCTTTAATCTAAAATTCTATCAAATATGAAACATGGATGCAAATGAGTATGAATTTTAATAGCACAAGTTTGCTATCAAAAGATGGATCCATTTGTCTCCAAATAGTAAGCTATTTATAGGAAAGTAAATGAAAAAATCAAGGGCTTAGATCGATTTGATCTATCAATGGTCAATCTTGAATAAAGGGTGAGCACATGGATCAAATATTCTCATCAATGGATGAGAATCAATATTCACATGGATCAAGAAAAGATCAAGGGTTGAGAATGATTCAAGCAAACACACTTTGTAAAAACTTCAAAAATTTGTTACAGTTTGTTTGAAAGAAATCATTCCAATTTTGGAGCCAAATAGGAGAATATTCCTTTGGAATATTCCCTATGTAAGTGGATGGGGGGAAATTAGCAATTTAGCTAGTTAAAACTAAATTTGAACATGCAAGATGGAGAATAAAGTGATATTCATTAATTTATTGATTTAATGAAAAGGGGAATGCAATATGGTATTTAATTAAATAGTTTAAATTTATTTAATTAAATAAGAGGACTTAGGGCTTAGATTAAATAATTTGTATCATTTAACTAAAAAGGATGGAATGTTAGTGCGGGAGGGGGTTAATTAACCCAACTAGGTCAATTAGATTAATAGATGAACATGAGGCATTTGATTAATTAACTTAGTTAATTTAATCAATCAAGCGAAAAGAAGATGGGTTTTAGGACAAAATGATGTTAATATATCATATTCAAGTGAGTAGTATCATTCAAGACATTTTTAAGTGTCTACATTTTTCCCCTCTTTGAAGTGAGGTACCTATTACGTTGGTTCAAAGATTGATGCTTTTTCGGATTAAAACTATTGCTCGAATCAAAAAAATATTTTTTATTTTTATTTTTTGGATACCCCACTGTTGCCCCGGCGGAAGGAATAAACTAGTTCCCTACCCCCTCGAGAGATCGGGTGGAAATTTTGAATTTTGGGTTGATCTCTTGACAAAGGTAAAATATTGATTTAGGTGCAAAAAACATGCCCTGTGATGTGAAAATGGCCTCAAAAATGCAAAAAAAAGGCTCAAAATAGGGTGTACAGCTCAAAAATAGGTAAAATAGGCCAAAACCCTAGTTTTCTCCTTAAATTAGGGCAAACAACCCTAATTTTAGGCATAAAAAAGTGAGAAAGGGGAATTTCCAATTCATTTATGCATTCACATTTTAGAGAATTGTTGTATTTTGAGCTATGAACTCCTGATGAAATGACACAACGTGTGCTCTTAGATCACCTTTTTGAGTGAGTGCAAGAGTACTAGCATCGAGCAAATGTAGGACCTCGGATATGTGACTCGAAAATTTTCTCAGTTTTCATGTTTTAATGCATTTATTAGCGTGTCAAAACTAGGTTTTCTAGGGCATTGTTGTATAGCAACGCGCAAAAGGGCTCGTCGATGTCACTATTGATTTTATAGCGACACATTTATTGTTTAGTAGTGCACCAGGGTTTTTCAATTTAGCGACGCACCTTGCTCAAGCATCGCACTTAGAGAATTGCAATGCATAGAATTTTATGGTCTAGCGACGTGCTTCGGCGGCAAGTGGCGCACTTAGTAAATAACGATGCCCCAACATTTTTATGTATAGTGACGCATCCAAATGTCAATACGCATTTGAGTATTGCAATGCATGTCACCAAAAAGGTGACGCACCCCCAAAAAGTATATAGTGACACACCCTAGAAATGGTGACGCTATTGATCTCAACAACACAATTGATGTTCTAAGAGGCAGATACTTATATTTTAAACTTGTTTCCAATTTTTAGGCAAATTGACGTTGTGTGCGTGATGCTTGCAAGAGGATATTCAGCCCCCGATGTCTCAAGAGCATCGATCAGATCTTTTGGCAATGACACAAGACTTTGATGATTTGGAGATAGAGTGCCTAGGAGCCCTTGGTCTAGGGTTCATTGCTTTCATGCCAAAGGTTTGCACCCATCTAGCTATGATGACAACATTTATCAAGAGATAGCATAGTGAGACATCCTCTTTCCATTTGCCCACCAGCGAGGCCACAGTGACACTTGAGGACATGTGGTGGATCCTTCGGCTTCCCATTCATGGGAAGTGTGTTATTTACGACACATATGCCAAGAGGGATCCATGTTGTTCACTTTGTGCACTGATCAAATCATTCTAGTGAGTTCGCAAATAGACTTGGACCTATACAGTAGATGAGTAGCCACCTTCAAATTGTTTGTGGTTGCGCTTATTGCTAGTGTGATTTCCCCAGACTAACAAGGCAAAGGTTTTAGTCTGATTTGGGGGGTGGCATGACATAACATGATTCATAGGGGGATTATGTATGCCTAGGGGCAATTATGCTAGCCTCATTATATCATGATATGCATCAGACAGTCTATTGCCAAGGGAGGAGCATCAAAATCAGGGTTACACTTTTGCACATCTGGGCGTATGAGCACATTACGGTACTGAGCCCTCTGGTTGTTTTGGCATGCATACATCAAGATGATCCCATTATTTTCGGATACAGAGTTCCCATGACATTGCAACACACTGGGCCTACAGGTATTCCATATTGGCATCGAGTCATAGATGATATGACCATTTTCAGATGGAGGCCATGGCTGCAGGTTCCTATGTGGTATGATGACTAGCAACAGCTATACTTTGCCCCACAAACCTGCTACATGCAGGGGCAGGAGCACACAATGGTTGAGTGGTATCTCCTAGATCGCATGGCATGTTATTTCAGGGAGGTTCAGGATGTCCCTCCATAGGATTATACAATAGTATTTTCTAGATCTTAGAGGGAGGTCGAGTGGGGGCACCAGATTGATCCTATAGTGGCGATCAATAAGTTCCAATAGTTGGATCCTCAACCCTGGGCTTATGATTAGGGATTTCCAAATGCAGACACCACCCCTGGATACGATGCATGGTGGAGCCCACCTACCCATTTGACAAACCTAGTGGGGGGATACCCCAATAGGAGAGGTAGGGGTCGCAACAGAGGTCAAGGTGGAGGTCGAGATGGAGGCAGGCAAAAGCTAGACTAGCAAAGGGGATAAGTATCGAGGGATGGAGAGTAGGTTTGGCAAGATCAGGGTGATCAGGACCTCGAGCACCAGCAGGCAGACCAACCACTACAGCCACTAGGGCCAAAACCTAGAGATGGGTAGATACAGGCCCTTACTGCTGAGAGAGATCAGTTGCGACAACAGCTTCAGGTGATGATAGTGGAGAGAGACAATGAGGTCCAATTGTGACAACAACTGGATCTACAACTAGCCCAAGAGATTGGGTGATGCTAGTAGCTTGAGGCCGTCACAGTTGCCTCCTAGGGACAAGTTGTTTTAGCTCGCTTGTACAAGGAGGTAGTCATAGAGGTTGCTTACTATGGGGTGCATTATCATAGGGATGTTCCCAGAGACATGAGATAGCCAGATTACTCTTAGAGGAGTGGGGAAACTCCTAGGGCTTTAGATGGACAACCCTTAGTTAGACAACCTGGGGAGTTGAGCTAGAGATACGATGACTGATAGAGCAGTGGATAGCCTTTGCTCATTTTGTAGACACAGTTGTGATGTATAGCTCGAGTTATTTATACAAATACACATTCGTAGGCCCATTTTTATAACCACTTGTATATTGTACATTTGATGATATTCATACACATTGATTCAGATATTGTACCATGAAAAACATTATTATTTTGATATATATATGAGATGGTGCGGATTTATGATGTGTTGTCTTTTATTTCATGCTTTATGGATGTATGGATGCATATGATATGTTATGGATGTATGTACTTGTTATTTATGTTTATGATGATTATGATATGGATGTAATGTAATGAATGCTATCTTCTTTTTTCAATATTTTTCTATGACATGTTATGATACATATCATTATGATATGATATGTTTATGCAAGATGTATGTATATGGATGATGCATATGATAATACCTATGATATGGATGTTATGGATGATTATGCAATGGATTAAGATGCTTAGAATAAAAAATCTATATTATCGTAAACAACCTAATTGATGATGTAGTGGATCATGTTTCCTATTATGTATGCTGACAATTTTGTGGATGCGGGATGGATGCATGATGATTTTCTTTTTGTTGACTGTCACGTTACCATGTTAACATAGAAAGAAGATAGAAGAATAAGATGAATGGATTGACCATTGATATTGAAACTGATTATGAAGTCCAACAAGCCTATGATCCATCAAGACTTTATTAGATTATGGTGATGAGATGGATTATTTTCTCATACCTAGGAATGGTACTTTTCGTCATTCCTTATTGTTTGATAAACACATAGACACGATGCATCAAGGTATTGATAACCAGGACGACGTTGTATCTAGTGTGATGGACTTTTGCTCTGTAAACAGATAAGATAGTTATTGTTCACACCTTGACATACAAAAACCTCATTGGAATGTAGTTTAGAACTTTAGAATGTCTCAGAACAAAGCATACACAATAGTCAACAAGCTTCTCCAAACAACCTTGCTACACACAACTAAGAAAGTATGCACCAAGATTATTTTACAAGAATACCCACAAGAACAACAAATGAAAGATATTGATCGATGCCCCATTCCTTTCTCTCTAAATTGTTGAGACATCATCGAGAGGTCCTCGGAATGGGTCATTTGAGATAAATCATAAGAAAAGATCAAAGGAAAATAGCTAGCATTATCCATATCTCTTGCCAACGTAACATAGCTAAGGTGATTTTTGATGTTGATGACCATTGTCGGAAGGATGCATCCTATGACATATTTATTAGATGTTTTGACTAAGACTAAGTGTGTGATAGGTCGTTGATACAAACATTGCCGATTCATTTATCTATGATCTAGACTTTAGATTTTGACACTTAGGTTCTTACTTTACGTCTTGCGACACTTGTTTTCTACTTGTTTCGCCAAAGGTTGAAGATGATGATTAATTTATTATGAAGTTTATTTCAGGTGAAAGCGAGATGGGTGGATAGTTTGGATTTTCTGGAATATTTCAGTGTTTTTGGTATTTTGAAATATTTTGACGTTGTTTTTGGTCTTTTTGAAAGTTTATGTGAATGTTTTGGTTTTCAATTATTTGAGGTTGTTTAGGGTTTTTCAAGTTTTTCAAATGTTTTTGGGCTTTTCAATTTTCAAATGTTTTTGTGTTTTCTAAATTTTCAAAAGTTTTGATGTTTTATGAGTTTCGACCAAGAACCTAACCTAAAATACTATCCTAGGGGCCTCAGAGGCTTATCAAAGATGAGCCTTGCCTATGTTATACACGTAGAGACCACATAGTTCGACTAACATAGACCTATTTATTGATGAGAAATGAACAATTGATGGATTGTCAGTTATTATGATGGACTCCTAAAGGACTGACCTAGAGTGTCTCGAGGACACATTAGTGATGGCCTTGCCTACGTTCAAGCTCAGAGACCCATAGTTCGACAAGGTGATTGTTTTTGGATTTTCGATGTTTTGATCTTTTTAGGGATTTTGATGTGTTTTGGATGTTTTGGATTTTGACTTTAAAACATTTTGAATGTTTTTTGGATTTTTTGGATTTTGAAAGTGTTTTTGGATTTTGATGAGGTTTTATGAATGTTTTTAGGATTCTTTTACGATATTTGGATTTTTTTTATTTTCACATGATTTTGACGATTTGGATATGGATATGTGTGATGATATCAGTGATTTATTTGGAATTTTGTTGAAATCCAAGCTAGGATTGATTGATATGATTGATAGATTACTGATAGTGATAACATTGTTGAGGATGCTCAACAATGTAAGGATAGTGTTGAACAACACAAAGATTGATTGATTGGATAAGATAGATTAAGATTTTGAAGCTAGGCTTGGAACAAAATCTATTGGAATGATTTGATGTGACGTTGAAGTGCAAGGTAGATGCAACTGATATTGATTGTTTGGATTGATGTTTGATAAAAGATAAAGCTTGATAAGGAACATCTTCTCATCAAAATGTGCCATGGGCTAGTGATTTATATTTTTTTCTTACAAATGATTTGACCAATTTGATTTTGTGTTTTGTAGATGTTTAGATCGCCATATAAGTTATAAGATATAGCTCAAGATATATCCCCAAAGGAAAATGTAAGCATCTATCCCCAGTGTCTAGCAATGTATGGAATGATATGGGTGGATGCATGGATAAATGAATGGATTGATGGATGGGTATGTGAAGGATGATAAGGATTATCTTGTGATAGGATAACATGTTTGGATAGAGTATGCCTCTTTGGACAATGCCTCATGGCTTAGATAATGTTGGTTAGGATAGGACCAATGATAGTGACCCATGTCAAGATGTTTACCATAAGCAAGTATGAAGTACATACCAAACCTTTTCCAAGATCAGATAAGTTAGATGGGATGAAAATGGATTGGATAATGAAGGGTTCCTGGATTTATTATGGATAAGATGGATGGAATGTGGGATTTATTATGGATAGGATGAGATGCTTCTACCTAAAATGGTGCAAATAGATGCTTAATTCTACTCATGACACTTTTTTTCCAGGTTTTCATCATGGTACTTGTCCAAAGCACAACCAAAGTGGTTTTCACTAGAGGACAATTTTTCTCTTGACTATTTTCTTGATTTTTTGAAAGTTTATGCTCATGTCAAACCACCTAGTGGTGTTGATGTAGACATTGTTGGTGCTGATATAGATGGTAGTGCCATGATGTGCCAATGATATCATGCTTGGAGGAGTTGATTTGTCAGAATATGGGTGCTTGAATGTAACCCCTGGATTCTCTTATATACTTTGTTGATATCGAAGTTAACCTTACCTAGATGCACACATCGCAATAGAGTTCCCTTAGAGTCCTTATGATAAAGAGTTGTTACCAATACATGGTCAATACAAGATTTGGATACCATGGATTTTAAAGTGGATGGTGGAATGTGTTGAGGGATATGAGACGTAGATGGATTGGTTGATAGTTTGGAATCTTTGATTCTCAAAACTTGGGATAATGAGCAATGATGGGTAGATACGGAGATTCGATTGGGACCAACTTCTTCATAAAATTTGTAGGTCACTCTTGAAGCTTTCTTTTGCAACAATGGATGTTTTGATGGATGAACTTCCCTTTTTGTTTTTTCCCCATAGTTTCTTTGACTAATGGAGTTTGATAGGGATGATTTTCTTTATTTTTCTTTGGTGTCCATTTGAATTTTTCTTGTCCATTTTTCTTTGCCAATTCCTTTGCTTCAATAATTTTCTCTTTCTTTGATATAGACCTCTTTCTTGTGGTTGGTCCCAATTAGGGGGTGGAAATATGCATGGATGATTATTCATGATATGAATGGTTGTAGTGTTGGTAGCTATTTCATCATAAGGACTCTTCATGCTCCCTATGTTGGTGTTTGCGCTAGATAAAGTTTCCCCCAATATTATGGGATTATTACTAACATGCTTTGATACTGCTACTGACAAACCATTTCCTTGTTCAATATTATTTAGCTTTATTAATTCTTGATAATTCTTGATAATTCTTGATATCCTCATACTCACTTTCTTCAATCTGTATGGAGGATGTCTCCAATTTTGATGCTTCTTAAAAATGTGGTGATGCTTTACAATCCATATAGGAGTCTTCCTCATGATCCATTTTTTCTTGCTCTTCAAAGTATGTTTCTAATTTACCATCCATGTAGAAGTCTTCTTCTTGATCAATTTTTTTATATATCTATGGATTTTTCTCTGCCATGATCATGTGTAAAGATATTAAGAGTAGGAGACTCATGTTCCTTGGTAATGATATCAAGAGTATGAGACTCTTGTTTTGGATGAAGATCATATAAATGTCCATTAGGAGTAAGCATCTCATGGGTAGATGGAGGAGTATCTGATATATGGATATGATCATTATTTGTGACATCTTGTATGGATTGGAGAATACCCATTAGATCATGGTAGTATCTTGGAGATACAGATTCTTGATCTTGACTTTGTGTGGTGTTATCTTCAATATGCTTGAGTTCGTGTTCTTGGCATGGATCAATTTCAAAGGATGGATTGTTTGCAAAGGGTTCTTGAATGTCTTCATTAGGCATGGGTATTGGCTCAATATTTTCTTGATCTTCAAGTGAATTTTGATCAAGTGTTGAATTAAGGATTTCTTCAATATCAAAAATCATGAGGTAAAATGATGTCAATATATCTTGGAAAGGACCACTATTATACTTTGGTAAAATATGTTGATCGTGCTTTGGAAAAAATTCTTGAGATATGTCCTCTAACTTGTTAGGTGATGTAGAGACATTGTCAACATGATCATTGGTAGATGAATCTTGAATTTCATCCTCAAAAATGGTGGTGGGGATATTGTCAATGTTTTCAAACATAGGATCAAATGATGTTAACGCTTCTTGAAATGGATCATTGTTGGATATTGTTGATGGGTTTTGATCATGATTAAAAAATGACTCTTGGTGTATGTTGATTTGATCATTGGATGTGGTAGAAAAATTTTCAAGGTGCTCATTGATGGATAGGTCTTGCTCATTGTTTTCAACAATTGTGGTGGAGAGATTGTCACTGCTATCATTATTGGTTGAATCTTTATCATTGTCCTCAACAGTTATTTTTCCTTGATCAAAAAGGTCTTGGATGAGATCTTTGAGTTTGATACAATTTGGCGTGTCATAACCTTTTGTGCTATGGTATTCACAATACTTGCATTATCATCATACCATGAGAACTTGACACTAGGTTCACCCCTATTTAATGATTCTAGAAGATCGATAATTTTAGCATGGACTAACGTGTTTAATGCTAATTCGATTGGCTCCCCTAAAGGAGTGTATTCGCGTTTGTCATCTTGTGAGATTTGTGCTTGTTGAGATTGATCTAGTTGTGATCCATCTTGGAGATGTGGTGATTGATCTTGTTGAGGTTGTTGATTTTTATATCCAACTTCTTGATATTGAGGATGTTGTTCTTGATATGGTTGTGGACACAACTCCGTGTTTTGATGACATGGTTTAACCAATGGGGGAGTGTGTCGATTTTGGGGTGGAAATGCCTCTTGGTGCAATGAATCAACAATTTTGGTAAGTGAAGCAATTTGATGCTAAAAAATTTGATCTTGATTTTGATTTTGACACCCTTGATATAGTTGATTTGGTTGTTGGTCAAGCATATTTGGAGTATAAACTTGTGTTATTTGTATGGGATCATGCATAAAGTGATTTTGGACAATGTTTTGAATTGGGATGATGTTTAGATTTTTCATCATAGGTTGGCATTGAACATTGTTGTGGTTGGAAACACATTGCTTTGATTTAGGTAACCTTGATTTTGCATGGTGTTACCTTGATTTGGATCAATAAATTGAGTTTTCAATGTATTGTTTGGATTTTGAACAACATTGGTGTGCTTCGTAAACATATCTATCCCATAGTTTACCAAGTATGGATTTGATATGTTCATGTTTAGTATGTTTGTATTTGGTATATTCACATTTGACATGTATTGATTTGATGGGATAATGTTGTTTTGTTGAAGACTCGTGTATTGATCATTTGGTTGATACATTTGTAGGTGTTGACTTTGATTTAAATCTACCATAGGGAAAGGTGTTCCAAAATTTAGATTGGACATACTCACATTTATTGTATCATTGAGGTTTGTAGGATACAATAATCCTATGTGTGAATTGTATAAATGTGAGTTTTGATAATCAATTGGTATTGTAAGGCTTTGATAGTTTGGTTGATCTAGATCACTCATGATGTATGAATCAATTTTATATTCCATGTTTATCTTGTGTTTTGACCTAGTTGTAAAAGTGAACCTCTAAGGTATTTTGGACCAATGGTGTGAGTGGATGATGAAAGGGGTGAATGATATGGGGGATGAACTTTCTAAAATTTTGAACAACACTTTTAGACAAAGAGGTTTGATGTTTTGATGCTATGGATAAAGGTGCTAATGAACTTGTAAATCTAAAGGTAGACTTGTGACCTTTAAGATAGACTTGTTCAAAAGATGATGACTAACTCAACTAAGTGTATGGAAAAGGATCCATTTCACACACAAAGTAGCTAAGTTAGGGGATTGGCTTGATAAATGTCTAAGTCCAAAGTGTTGATGTGTACAAAAGTTTCTAAAGTTGTTTGGTGAAGTGGCATGTCAAATGTGATAAAGATGGATGAAATTTTTTGATCCAAAATATGTTAACTTAAAAGGGACCTTTGTTTTGCAAGACCAAGGTAGTGAGAAACATGCTATACCTCTAAAGTGATAATACCTCAAGAACTCAATGATTAAATGGATAAAATATCTTGGACTCAATGTTTTGCAATACTTTCCTTGTCTCAATTTGCTTGTTTTGGAGAGTCAAAGTTTGAGCATACATCAATGTGGGGTGTTCATTTGATTTAATATTGGATTAATGAAGTTATTTTTACCACATCAAGAAAGTATTAGTTAATGTTCAGTACTAAAATGCATATGTCTAAGCAAACCCTCATTTCACAAAGTCCATTATGTGAAAATCATGAAGCTTAAGACCTTAGTTCCCTATGTTAACCTTGGAAAGTATGGATTTAGATATAAGCCAAAATAATTAGAAGCCTCTAAGGAAAAAGTCCTAAGGGACAAGCAATAATATCAAGACTTTTCAAAAAGGTATCCAAGCTTAAACCAAGTGGTTTGAAGTTTGATGAATCATGTTGATGTTTGTTTTAATTTTTTTGAAACCAAGGAAAGTATTAAACTGACTCACAAGCAATATAACATCCTTAGCTCAATTGGGTACATTTTTCTTAGTGGGCTTGCCTCATGCCCTTTGTTATAGAAGAGATGATTTTACATGCAATTATGGAAAGAGTATAGAGGTATGTTAAGAATGAAGTCTTAACCTCTACACTTTAACTGAAATCGGACATGGCAAGTACCTTCTTGGAATCTAAGTTCCAATGCACCACTTTGAAAAAATCATTAGATGGACAAAGTTGGCCACTATTTAAACAAGGTTCTTATTGATGACAAACTGAGAACACTGGAACCAACACTCACCAGCTGGCCACTTAAGGCTCTTTAACCATTCCCATTCCCCTTAAGGCATGGGATTAGGTGCAGTCTATTGTTGGCATGAATTGATGCTAATTTCTCATGATTTCACATCCTTTATTTAAAGCTAGCCGATAAACATGATTGCAAGAAATTACCTATTATTTTCCCATTGTGGGGTGTGTCTCATAGTAATCCCTCTCTTAAGGGTGACACAAAGCATAAAAGTATACTTGAGTATTTCTCTTCACCCAAGATCGCATGAAGCATGAGGGGAGAGGATACATACTACAAGTGCACACAAGCAACAGAGTACACTTGAGTGTTTCTCTTCACCCAAGATCGCACGAAGCGCAAGGGGAGTGGATACACACTACAAGTGTGTCACAACAAAGCGAACACTCATTCATTTTAACCTTTAAAAGCACAATGAGTTCATTTTAAGCACCAAATGGAAGTGTTGATTGTCTTGTTCAATTTTAATTGATATAGCAAGATGAGGATGTGTGGGTCCAATTTTAACCAACTTTGAAAAGACTTAAAAAAATTGTGAATTTTAAGCCCAATTGAAAGCTATTTGTCCTAAGATTGTATGTTTTAAAACCCAATGGAAATTTAGTGGTCCTAAAACATGATGCAAAGTAGCATATGATGGGTTATAATTGTCCCATAAGTGTGAAAACACTTTTTTTACAATGAGATTCAAATGCCTTTTTCTTCAATTAAATGCTTCATGCTCCTCTTCAAACCTACAATACATTTTCCAAATGTTAGATGAAATCAAGAAAACAAGATGTTAGGGTTAGATAAATAATTAAGCATAAAAACCCTACAACCTAGACCAAGTTGCAATGTGATTTGACTTTAGGTGCAAAAATAAAATAAAAATTAACTTTACCAAAATCAAAAACTACCTTCACCATTGCATAGAGTATAAAATTCTACCCCATTTCAAAAAAAAAATCTTTGAAAAAGACCTTCGTATGACCAAGATATGGCCATTTTAAGATAAACTATAAAAGTAAAAAAATCAATAGCATCACTATAGCTCAAAATCAATGGCATCGCTATATTGCAACGCCTTTAAAAATGCATCGCTTTGGTGAAAAATAGCATCATTGCATGCTTGTAACCTACAATTCACGTGAAAACTCAAGGAAATGCCAAATTTGATTGTTCAAGCCCTCCTAGCACCAAAATGTGACCAAAGTCACAGTATAGGATAAATACACTAGATCCATATAGATTTAAGGCATATTTAATCCACTAAGCCATGATCCCAATGCAATGGTGTTTGAAAGCATCAAAACTAAGAAACCATTAAACTAAACATGAAATAAACATGAAAACTTGAAAGAAACCTATTGTAAGACTTCAAACTTTATCCCATTGGGAAAGGGTCGCCATTCCACATCAATGTGACACCACTCCCCCAATGGGATAAAGTTTGAAGTCTTAGAATAGGTTTATTTCAAGCTTTCATGTTTGTTTCATGTTTAGTTTAATGGTTTCTTAGTTTTGATGTTTTTGAACACCATCGCATTGGGATCATGGCTTAGTGATAAATACACCAGATCCATAAAGATTTAAGGCATATTTAATCCACTAAGCCATGATCCCAATGTGATGGTGTTCGAAAGCATCAAAACTAAGAAAACCATTAAACTAAACATGAAATAAACATAAAATCTTGAAAGAAACATATTCTAAGACTTCAAATTTTATCCCATTGAGGGAGTGGTGTTACATTGATGTGGAATGGTGACCCTTTCCCAATCCCTTGGATAGTATGAGCTTGTTTCAATTAGTTTTATTGAAGAAAACTAATGAAACCGATGAGATATGAACAAAACATGATAAAATCTAGTTTAACATGATAAATATGAATGTTAAAGGCTATGATGCTTGATACAATGAATGCAATCTATGCTAAATATAAACAAATTTCAAAGATGCAAGCCATAACTATGAATTTATGCTAAAATGTATGCAAACTAAGCTAATATGGAAACCATTAATGGATGCTTAAGCTAAATGGATGAAGCTTTAATCTAAAATTCTATCAAATATGAAACATGGATGCAAATGAGTATGAATTTCAACAGCACAAGTTTTCTACCAAAAGATGGATCCATTTGTCTCCAAATAGTGACCTATTTATAGGAAAGCAAATGAACAAATCAAGGGCTTAGATTGATTTGATCTATCAATGGTCAATATTGAATGAAGGGTGAGCACATGGATCAAAGATTCTCATCAATGGATGAGAATCAATGTTCACATGGATCAAGAAAATATCAAGGGTTGAGAATGATTCAAACAAACACACTTTTTAACAACTTTGAAAGTTTGTTACAAAGTTTGTATGAAAGAAATCATTCCAATTTTGTAGCCAAATAGGAGAATTTTCCTATGCAAGTGGATGGGGGAAAATTAACAATTTAGTTAATTAAAACTAAATTTGAATGTGCAAGATGGAGAATAAAGTGATATTCATTAATTTATTAATTAATGAAAAGGGGAATGCAATATGATATTTAATTAAATAGTTTAAATTTATTTAATTAAATAAGAGGACTTAGGGATTAGATTAAATAATTTGTATCATTTAACTAAACAAGTTGAAATGTTAGTGCGGGAGGGGGTGAATTAACCCAACTAGGTCAATTAGATTAATAGATGAACATGAGGCATTTGATTAATTAACTAGGTTAATTTAATCAATCAAGCAAAAAGAAGATGGGTTTCAGGATGAAATGATGTTAATATATCATATTCAAGTGTGTAGTATCATTCAGGATATTTTTAAGGGTACAGTTTCCAAACCTTATTGTTGGATTTGATTTCCATTTCTATGGATAAAGGTTTGGAAAGATCCACTTCAACCAAAATACGAGCAAAGGTGAAATATGTATGTACAATGAAAGAAGATTTAGAATTGGAAGATGTAGGCCTAGCAACAAATTTCCCATGGAATTCCTAATTGTAGAAAAGTAGGAGGAACCCTAGAAATATAGTGGAAAATTGGGTAGACGCACCCAAATTGGAACAATAGTTAATAATTCAGAGAAAGGATCAAACTCTTGAAACCAAGGTTTCATGTAGAGAATGGCGCCATCCCACATCCATGGACCCTTTTGAAACAACAAATCTCTATCTTTAAGAAGCACATAGATTACATAAAAGAAGCCCTTCACACAAGGACCAATGCAAATCTCACCATCGAGAATAGGTTGCCATTTCTACCTAATCCAATTATTTAACTCCACTAGATTGGGCCAAAAATTATGAAATCAAAAAATCAAGGTATGCTTTGTGTGAGTAACTTCATCCTCATATTCCTCTTTATCTAGGTCAACAAGAGAAAATGGGGTTTTGCACCTTCAATATTTGAAGGAGATCCAATGTAGGAGATGGATTGGTTGCTTGAAACCCTAGTGCCAAAAGAAGAAGACTAATCCTTGTCGTCCAAAAGAAAAGATATAGGGAATACCTTTCCTTGTGATTGACACTGATAACCCCATTTCGCTACATTGGGGCCGGTTGGGGGGGAAATGCGGGTGAGCAAATAGAAGCAAATCCATGGAGGATTGATGCCCATCCCTCACATTGCATATGGAATCCTTAAAATTCTATTTGATGCCACTATGCGCCTCCACAACTGCACAACCTTATGCTAGAGAAACCGCCATGCCGTCAACCTAAGATTCAACAACTCCATGGGAAGAAATAGTCGTGAGTTTCATCACGACTTAAATTTGATGGCCGTATGACTGTATTTAGAGATTTTTGACGTAAAATACAATCAAAATTTTAAGAAGATTGTATCAGATGAAAGGAGAGATTTTGGATAGACTGTCAAAATTTATATAGAATTATAATGATATATATATAATTTTACATACATTAAGATATATCATAATGTTTTAAGGGCACCTTTGAATAGATAACCGTCATTAAAAAAATTATTGGCAGGCAAGCTCGACTGTCAAATTTAAGCCTTGAGTGTCATAGAGAAAGGAGGAAACAAAGATGATGTAGTGTGACGCATTTTGGGAGCAATGGTTCACCCTTACGATAAACAAAGTGTTTCATGATGATTAAAAATATTTATTCAAAAGTATTTCTAAGAGAATATAAAACAAATCTCAATCTTAATGTAAAAGTAAGGAAATCATTTGGCTAATACACTTAGCTAAATTGTCATTTTTCATCTTTTATATTTTGGTGAACCCATCACTCACACTTAAAGGACAAATAAGGTGGCATTTCGTCGACTTGTATGTGCCTTTCTTAAATTATACTTCTTATTTCTAAATAAAATTTTTATCTTCTTTCATTACTTCAATTTTTAACTATATTCAAAACTTTAAAGATGTCTGATTCCATGAATGTGATGGTGACTTAGCTCTTTCTACATCACTCTATTATTTTTTATCCCTTTCCTAAAATTCCTCCTACTCTTGAAGATATTTTGGTGCAAGAGGATGAAACCATTAATATTCCTTGACATTACTTTACCTACTCTTCACACTGATGCTCCCCCTTCTAGAGATGAAGCATTATTCACTAAAGATTCACCTGAAATGAGATCCCCCATGGATAAATTTTGAGTATATTTCTTTTGTTCCTTCTTTTACATCCCATGCAATAGTATTAATTCTATAATTTTTAATTGATTTATCCCACCTACTAAGGGGATGTTGGATAAGACTATTAATGTCCAAACTATTTCTTATATTCCTAAAATATTTGTGCATGCAACACCCCATTCACCTTCAACTTCTCATCCTATAATAATTATCAATGGTGTTCCTAATACCACATGACATCCTAGTTATTATGTTGAAAAAGCTAAATATATTACTTCTAATGCACATGTAGATACTAATTGTCATTTAGTAGCTCACACATATAACACTACGTGAAAAAAACAAGTACATCCTATCCTTGTTTCCCTTCCTCAACCATATCATATTCTTCCACCAACTCCTCATCCTTGCATTCATAGTTCCATAGAGTTTGATCTTGTTAAACAAATTTGGGCTACATAAGCTAAGATCTCTATTTGGAACCTAATACAAACTTCATCTTCTTATCATAGTGCCCTTCAAAAATCCTTACATAAGATACCTATACAATTTTATGTGAATCCCTTGAACATCACTAATATTCTTGAATTCTTTTATTCTAATTCTATCAATATCACTTTTCAATAGTTTGAATTCTCCCCTCCCGAAGTTCAAAATCAATATGATCTCCTTTTAATAATTGTTTGTAATAATAGCAACAATGGTATCAAACATACCCTTTTTGATCCTACATCAAGACTCAACTTATGTGCAATCAATTTTTTTTATCTCACATTAAAATTAATCCTTGTTCACTCTCTCCTACTAATTTATCCATTTGTGGTTTTGATAATTTTTGTCTCCAAGCTCTTGGAACATTCATATTAACTATTGAGTTTGGACTCATTACTTTACCCACTCTGGTATATGTAATGTCAGGTTTTTTATCATATAACCCTCTTCTTGGTAGATAATGGATTCATGCCATAGGTGTAGTCATGTCTACCTTACATTGGTTTATAAAATTTGTACATGATAATAAATCATATACAATAAGAGTAGATCATAACCCCTTTCAATATTTTCAAGAGGTTAAATCAAGTCATTTGAATCCTTCTAGTCATTCTCTTCATAACTTTGCACCTTATTCTACAACAAACTTTCAAACACCATTGTCATCCTCTCTTGATGATGATGTTCCTTATTTTAAAAATGCATGTCTTGGTGATGAATGGGGATCCTTAGAATTTACCCCCATGAGCCTGGTGAATATAAGGTTAACCCTTCTAACTTCAATACTCCTTCATTTATCAAGGATCCACATTCTCATGCTAGAGTTGATCCTTTTTCTGTGAATTCAACTAGTGCTTCTTCTACTTCTCACTTTTCCAAGGTTAGTGATATTGATTCTCCTTATCTCTTTAATTTGAATACATGTTATGGGTCTAGATTCAAAATTATTTCTAAGAATGGGTACAAATAAAATGGTCTTAGGTTTTTGGAACAAGGAGTTAAGTTCCACATGTAACCTACATTGCACTTTTCTACAACAATTTTAGATTAATAGCCTTCTATGTCCATCTCCTCCTCCATTGTTTTATTTCTCTATGATTTATTCTTTTGAGAAGGTAATTTTTTTTCTCCACAAGAGAAATGGTTTCTTCCTACTCCTTTATCTAAGAAAGAGCATATCTTGTTGAGGCTTCTCAAATCCCACTTGATCACTATTCCTCCTCCTACACATAATAAATTTCCTTAACACATTCAACCAACATTTCCTTTTTATGCATATCATCAAGCACTTGGCCATTCCACCAACAAATGTCAAGCCTTAAAAGATAAAATATAACTTCTTGAGTCTGGTATCATCACTCTTCCATCTATTGATGCATCTATCTCTTCTTTGCATGACAAGTGTCATCAAGGTTCACCTCTATTCAGTTCATTCTACATAATAAACATTATTATTTCTCTATTATGACATTGATATTGCCTTTGTCATAATATGAAAAAAATTATACATCATTACATGGATTCTTCTTTTTTTAAGGCATGAGATCACCTTTGATATCACATTGTGATTCCATCTATATTTCTTATAAAAGAGCATAGCATGGACTTTTCCTCTCTTTTCCTCTGTTATATTTTCTCATGAGGTCTTTACACCTCCCTTCTATTGTTTTGTTGCCCACTATGTGGCACATGTAGATTTTATTTTTTCTCATTTTCATTCATGGTGGTACAGCCTCATGTGCAACCATATTTTTGTTTGATAACAACACAATATTCTTTATCATGGTTGTCCTTACCTATATTTTGGGGGGAAAGAACATTGTGCATCCTTCCTAAGTATCCCCCCTCTCCTTTATTTCCCTTTTATTTTCCTTAAAATATTTTCCTTTCTAGTGCTATCCCTTTTACATTGGCATGCATATTCATGTAGGTTAATAAGCCCGCTAAAGTTGGGGGAAAATGTTGCATCAAAAATTGTATACCCTTAAAATTTCATGCTATGTTTTATTTCCACTTTGGTGTCCATTCCTTTAGTGTTTGTGTAATCTCATTTAATCCCTTGCATTATCCTTTCTCCTTCTCAAGGTTCTTAGGCCTCCTTCCCCATGGTCACTTCTTGTGGTCACCTTTGTCTTACCCTTATGTCTTTCTATTCTTTCATCATTTTTTAGTGTACATTATGTGGACACTAGTGCTTCACACAAACATCTATGTGATAGTTTTCATTTGGCAATCAATTTTTAGATTTTTTCCACTTTTCACCTTCCCATATTAGTGGAAATAGCTTAGGACAAATCTAAACGGCTCATCAATAGCCTTCTCTTGCCTCCTCTTCTCATTTTTGAAACTAACTTTCATTTGGACAATCACTCTCTCTCTTGGCTCTCTTGCACTCTCAGGTTCTCACACAACTCTCTACAACTTGTTACAACTCTTTGTTGGAAGAATGTTGTTATTTTCATTGATGTCAGCCCCTAGAATTGGAGTTTTTGGAGTTGTTGGATATTGTTGGTTGTGTTGTCATCAATGTCAAGTGTGGATGTGTTGTGGTTTGATGTCACATTGATGTCAACCCCTAGTGTGGAGATTTTTGGATTTTTTGAGAGTGTTGCACTATTTTTTCATTTGTATTATGGTTTGATGTCAACCTCTAGTGTATCCATGATGAGAAGGTGTTTGTGGTGTTTCTGATGCAATTGGTTCACTTGGTTTCCAAGTGCTTTTGAGAAAAATTGAATGAAAGTGTGGAGTGTGACAAAGGTGTGTTCAATGTTGTGCTCCACATTTCTTCATGGTTGAATATATGCTTGTGCAGTTTGGATGTGGTGATCAAAGGTGTTCAAACGTGCTATATATAGAGTTTCAAGTTTTGGATTGTGCGGCAGTGGAAGATGTGTTTAATAGTATGTTTTTCTATGAAGAAGGTTGTTTGGGAGAATTGGAATTGCTCTGTATTTCTTCGCATTGTGGTTTCTTGTCTTGTGGATTTGGGAACATGCTCATATTGTCTATAAATTCCTTCCCTTGAAGTTTCTAGTGTTCAGTAGTTTTGCAAGTTTGGATTCATAAGTTGTGTTTTGTGGCAGTATGTCTAGTTGCACAGAATGATGGTATTCTCAATTGCAAGTGGTTTTGACAGTGTTGCAAAATAATTTGAGATGTTGTGTGGATGTTGTGAAGTGTTGCTTTGTGGTCTGCATGTTGTTTTTGAACCTGGAGAGGCATGTATGCAGTTTCTTGTTAGTGTTAGTGCAAGTTTGGATGACCTAGGCACTAGCACTACGTGTGAAGGTTGTTTGTTGTTTGTGGAAGCGTGGTGAAGCATGCCAGTGTAGATTTGGTCCTAGTTAACCCTTGGTGTGGTCTATCTTCACTTATTTGCAAAACAGAAGTGTTTGGTGCTGACTTTTTTTGGTGTTGCACATTTGAGGTGCATACGTTTCATTGAGGCCGATCTTAGGGAGTTGTTTGAGTTCACGGATGGTATATATGCAAGGTGAATTCTTGGAGATGTTGGACAAGAGTTGTGAGATGTGAATGTGATCAAGTGTGGCGATCTAAGTGTGAGCTTAAATACCTATGACTCCAGATGTAGTGAGCAAAAAGTTTCTACATTTTCAGTGTGCCAAAAGTTGTTGGAGGTAGTGAGCTAAGGGTTGTGGATGGTGCAAAGTTGCAATGGTGGATTTTCCTATTTCTCTGAGACAGTGAATCTCTTTGTAATAGTTTCTTCTATCTTCTTTCTTCTAGACATTGAGTCCTTTGGGTAGTGAGCCTTTCTTCTTTTTTGGGTAGTGAGTCCTTTTCAGTGAGCCTAATTGTATTTGGTGTTGCTATTCATATATATGTGAGCTAATCCTTACCATATTTTTTCCTTGCTAGGTTTTTTCATGTAAACCTAGTGTTATATTGTGTATGGTTGTGTTTGCATTTATGTTTCAGTTTACATTCTGCTAATAATTAATGAGGATTTAAAGTTTGATAAGGTTTTAAAATTTAATGAGGGATTGAATGTTTTAATGTACAAGTAATTCACCCCTCCTCTCAGTTGTCTTGCGCATCTAACAATTGGTATCAGAGTTGTGGTTCCTTGGAAGAATTTTAATCGCTTGAGGTAGATCCGATGGTGAACAAGAAGGGTGACAAAGCTCCTATGTTTGATGGAACAAATTATGCTTACTAGAAAGCTAGGATGGAATTCTTCTTGTCTCTCTAGGGTTTGGTGTTTGGAAATCAGTTGAAAAAGGATATACTATGCTTGCTAATGGTCTTGCAAGTGATGATGAGATCAAATAATATGAGAACAATGGGAAAGCGAGGAATGCTATCTTGAGTGGTCTTTTTGATTCTGAACTTGGAAATGTGATAATCCTAAAAACTTCTAAAGAGATCTAGATAAATTTGGAGAGTATTTATGGAGATGACAAGGTAAATCAAGCAAAGATGCAAAACTACAAAGACAAATTTGAAACCCTAAGGATGTATGAAGATGAAGATATTACTACCTACATGCTCAAAGTGGGTGAAGTTAATGCAATCAATGGTCTAGGTGGAAAGCTGGAAGAAAGTGAAGTTGTGAAAAAGGTATTGAGAACTCTTCCTAAATCTAAGTATTGTTCTAAAGTTTCGGCTATTGAGGAAGCTCAAACTTTAGATCAATATTTTAGAGATCAGATGTTTGGTGCTTTAATTTCTTATGAATTGAGAGAGTTTGGTCAAGATGCTACAAAGAAAGAAACTTCCTTTAGAGTCAGCAAGGTAGAGAAGGATGATAAATCAGATCCTGGTGATCTTGATGAGGTGGAAGCAAACTTTGTAAGAAGATTGAAAAAGGGCATTGGAAAATACAGAGGTAAGTTACCCTTTAAGTGTTTCAATTGTGGAAAGATAGGTCATTATGCTTCTAAATGTCCAATCAAATATAAGGATCATAAAGGAAAATTTGTCAAGAATCTATTATGTTGAAAAAGACAATGGTATATATGATGATGAGGAATTAGGCTATCCTAATGAAGATAGTGATGAATGCTTGTTCATGTCTTTAAATGTTGGAACTAATTCTACTAGTTCTGAAAGATGTATCAAGGAAAGTGCTCTGAAAAACATGTCACAATATTTAAGGAACTATGGTGACTATTTTTCATGCAAGAGAAGAAAGAAAATACCAGATAATTGACAGTGGATGCTCAAATCTATGACAGGTGATAAGAGTAAGTTTGTTAAACTTTAGAAGTTTGATGGTGGTCTTGTTAAGTTTGTTGATGATACATATGCTAAGATCTGTGAAAAAGGTTCAATTATTTTTTATGGAAAGCATAAAACAGATGATGTTCTTTATGTCAAGGGTCTCTAGCACAATCTTTTAATTGTAGGAAAAATGTGTAGTAGAGGTTACAATTTGGTGTTTTGGGATGGTGATTGTGAAACCAGAAAAGGAAGATCCAAAAATTTAGTTGTTGCAAGAACAAGGATAGAAGGTAATGTTTATTAGCTGAAAGGTGGTGGTGTCAGGTGCTTCATGTCTCAAATCAATGAAATTTGGCTATGGAATAGTATAACAGGTCACATAAATTTTGATAATCTAGTGAAAATTAGTTCTACAAATGTTGTGAGAGGTTTTCCAAAGATTACATATCCTATCAGTGCAGTCTACAAAGAATGGCAGTTTAAAAAGCAAACAAAGAAGAGGACAAAAGAATACTCGACCACAGGTCCTTTAGAGTTGATGCATACAGACCTATATGGACCTCCTAGAATAAGAAGCTCTCATGGTGACATGTATTTTATGTTGTTAATTGATGATTATTCTAGAATGACTTGGGTGACATTTCTCAAAGAAAAATCAAAATCTCTAGATAATTTTAGAGATTTTAAATCTATGGTTGAGAATGAAATTAATTTAAAAATCAAGTGCTTAAGGTCTGACAGAGGTGGTGAGTTCACATCCAATGAGTTATACATTTTTTGTGAAGATAATGGAATAAAGAGGTATTTATCAACTCCTAGGACTCCTCAATAGAATGGAGTTGTGGAGAGGAAGAATAGGATTGTTTAGAAAAAAATAAGAACCATGATGAAGGAAGCAAATCTACCAAATGTCTATTGGAGAGAAGTAATTCATATTGTAGTCTATATTCTTAAAAGAGGTCAAGAAGAGTGAACAATTCAAAGAGTCCATATGAGTTATGGTATGGTAAACCTCCTACTGTGAAATATTTCAAAGTGTTTGGAAGCAAATGATATATCAAAAGAGATGAAGAAAACTTAGGAGATTTTGATGCAAGATCTGATGAAGGAATCTTCCTTGGATACTCTACAAAGAGCAAGGCATACTGGTGCTATAACAAAATGTTGAAGAAGATGGTTGAAAGTACAAGAGTCAAAGTGGATGAAGAACCACTATAGAGTTCAATATTGATAGAAGGATATGAATCTAATGAACCCCCTTACAGTGAAGTAGAAAAATAAGAAGAGAAAGAAAAAGAGATGATAGTTGAAGAGGAAGAAGCTTCAAAAAATATCCCCAAGGTATGTGCAAAAGAATCATTCTAAAGATCAAATCATTGGAGATAAGAGCAAAGGTGTGTTGACAAGGATTGTGGCTTCTTAGTTGAATAAGTAGTTCTAAGTTGAATATTTTGAAGGGGAGGAGGTCCCCCTTGTGACCTCCATTGGTGTGGGACCAATCTAAATAATCCCTCCTTACCGATATAAAAAAAAGGTGTGTTGACAAGGAGAAAAGCTGCTCTGATAGAGGAACAAGTAAACATTTGTTTACTTTCAAAGGTAAAACCTAAAATAGTAACTGAAGAATACAAAGATGAGAATTAGATCAAAGTTATGGAAGACAAACTAGGACATATTGAGAAGAATCAGACTTAGGAATTGGTCCCAAGACCAACAAACAAGAATGCAATAGTAAGAAAATGGGTTTTCAGAAACAAATTGAATGAGGATGGAAAGGTTATTAGAAATAAGGCTAGATTTGTGTGTAAGGGCTACTCACAAGTGGAAGGAATAGACTTTGAAGAGACTTTTGCTCTAGTGGCAAGAATGGAATCCATTAGAATGTTTTTGGATTTTGCAGCTCATAAAGACTTTAAGGTATATCAGATGGATGTGAAGTCTACATTCTTGAATGGTGAGTTAGAAGAAGAGGAGTACATTGAACAACCAAAAGGTTTTCAATTATCAGATAATGTTGATATGGTCTGCAAATTGAAGAAAGCATTATATGGACTCAAACAAAATCCTAGAGCTTGGTATGCAAGATTGGTTAAGTACTTGTTGCAGCAAGGATTCAAAAAGGGTATTGCAGACAACAATCTTTACTTCAAGGTTGAGGGAGATCAAATCCTGATTGTAGTTGTGTATGTTGATGGCATGATCTTTGGAGGAAATGAAGGCATGTGCAAGAAGTTTACAAAAGAGATGCATAAAGAGTTTGAGATGTCAATATTTGGGGAGATGAATTTCTTCTTTGGGATACAAATCAGTCAATCAAAAAAAGGTATTTTCATTTCACAGTCAAAGTATGTTAAGAAAATACTGAAGAAGTTTGGAATGGAAGATTCTAAACCAGTATGTACTCCCATGGTTGTTGGTTGTAAGTTAAGCAAAAATGATGAATATCCTAAGACAGATCATAACAAGTACAAATCAATGATTGGTGGCCTACTATATCTAACTGTTTCTAAACCAAATATCATGCATGTAGTTTGTCTTGTGGAAATATTTTGAGAAGATCCCAAAGAATCACATGTGGCAGCAGTGAAGAGGATATTTAGGTACTTGAAGGGCACTCTGGACTTTGGTTTATGGTATCCTAGGGATAATGATTTATCTTTAAGTGCATATATAAATGCAAATTGGGTAGGTTGTACGGATGAAAAAATAAATAAAAGTGGAGGTGTTTTCTTTCTTGGAAGAAGATTCATTTCTTGGTTGAGTAAGAAGTAGGATTTAGTGTCATTATCTACTATAAATGCATAATATATTGCAACAACATCATGTTGTACACAGGTGTTATGGATGAAGCAGACATTGAAGGATATCAGAGTATCATATGATGAACCTATTTCTATCTTGTGTGATAATAAAAGTGCTATCAATATTTCAAAGAACTTGGTAATGCATTCAAGAACAAAACATATCTCTATCTGGCATCACTTTCTAAGAGAAAAAGTTGCAGAAAATGAGGTGAAGTTGGAGTATGCACCTACAAAGTATCGAGTTGTAGATTTTTTTACAAAGGCTCTTCCAAAAGATACATTTGAGTATCTCTAACAGAAGTTAGCGGTTATTACCCATACTTCTTTCAATTAGATGCATAAGAGTGTGCATCTATCCAAGGAGCATTTTAAGGTATATTCTTGGTCCTAGACTAATGTTGAAGGCTACCTCTCAGCGGGAGTAGGTAGTAGTATTGTAGTTTGGTGCAATCAAGGGGAGCACATCTTGTGTCCCTAAGGGGGAGAGTGTAGTAAAGAGTAATCAAAAGAGAGAGAGCAATGAAGAATGAGTAGTGTAGTGTGTGCAGTAGTGAGAATTATATGGAGAATAATAGTGGAGAGAGAGAAGTTGCTTGTTGATGTTGCCTAAAGAGAAGTGTGCAAGTGTTGTCAAAGGGAAAGATGTTTCCCTTTTCCATTAATTTCAAAGGGGGAGAGTGATGTCTGAAAAAATCCTCAAGATAGGGGGAGAGAATAGAAAGTGGGAGAGAATAGTGACTAAAAGACACAAGGAAAAGAAGTGTAAGAGATGCCCCAATAAGGGGGAGTGTTGCTTGAGAGTAGCGGATGCGAATTTTTCTTTTGTTGTTGATGGTTTTTCAGAGCTGGTGTTGCCATCAATGATAAAGGGGGGGATTTTTGGAAGAATATTAATGTTTTCATTGATGTCAACCTCCAGTATTGGATTTTTTGGAGATTGTTGTTGTGTTGTCATCAGTGTCAAGTGTGGATGTGTTGTGGTTTGATGTCACATTGATGTCAATCCCTAGTGTGGAGATTGTTGGAGTTGTTGAGAGTGTTGCACTATGTTTTCATATGTATTATGGTTTGATGTCAACCTCTAGTGTATCCATGATGAGAAGGTGTTTGTGGTGTTTCTGATGTAGTCAGTTCACTTGGTTTCCAAATGCTTTTGAAATTTTTTGAATAAAAGAGTGTGTAGTGTGACAAAAGTGTGTTTAGTGTTGTGCTCTATTTCTTCATGGTTGAAGATATGCTTGTGTGATTTGGGTGTGGTGATCAAAGGTGTTCAAAGGTGCTATATCCAGAGTTTCAAGTTCTAGATCATGCAACAGTGGAAGATGCGTTGAATAGTGTGTTTGTCTGTGAAGAAGGTTGTCTAGGAGAAATGGAGGTCCAAGAATGAAGCCTCCAACAAAGCCACACCTTCAGTGCCTACACACATAAGAATGAGAAAATTGTTGGGGCTATTTTAGGGGCTTGCCTTAGTCAAATACCCACATAGGTGTTCCCACCTCCATGAACAACCAAATGGATAGAGATAAAAATAAAATAGACAAGACAAGAAAATATAGTAGAAGTGTTAGAGAAATATGCTACCAAAAACTAAACGATAATGCAATAAAGAGATTATGATTACCATCCTTTAGCAAATGAGAATGTTGAAAGGAAGATGTTGCAATATTTGAGCTCAAGAATGATATACCAATAATGCCAAAGCTTTGATGTAGAGAGCCAAAATAATGAAGGTGGTAGAAGAGAGATTGAAAGAGCTTGAGAAGAGCGAAAGAATACTAAAGATTGAGAGAGAAATCAAGAATGAGTGAAATAGATTGAATCCATATAAAAAATGAGAGGTTTGAAGAAGGTATAGGCATGCAAAGGGCCATTTTGGTGTGACTGCAAGCTGCAAAGGTGTTACACTCACGAGTAGGTAGGAAGTGTAACGTCCAAACAAATACTGCAATTAGGAATATTTTTGGGATGTTTGTATGGTGCACAATAATCTATGACAAAAATTCACCCTAACTACCAAAAAAAATGAGTTAAGAGAAAAATTAAGGTTAGATAAAAGGGGGATTGCATAATTGAATTTAATTTATCTAAAGGGGAGGTTTGTGGAATGTGAAAATACAAGGATGCAATTTATGACATTGCACCACCATATTCAACAACAAGTTTGTGAAATATTGCAATAGACCAACAAGAAGTACAAGGAGTGACATGATAAGCATCATATACCTCATCACTTTCAAAATGGTGACAAGGTGTGGCTTCATCTTCATAGGGAAAGAATTTAGAGACCATATAAGAAGCTTCATCCTTTTCGATATGGGACATATACTATTCTAAAGCAGATTGGTGAGAATACTTTTGAACTCAACATTCCTCCATTTTTTGGGCTTCATCCTATTTTCAATGTTGAGTTATTACTTGACCATATTTTCCACCTATGTTGGATACTTTGAAATGTTGTTGAGAAAATTCAGATTGCTAAAGTGAATCTTCAGACTACTATTCCAATGGTGAATGATCAGATTATTGATGTTCATGATAAATTCTTGAGAAACACACATGTTACTCTTTATCGAATGGTTTAGGCATGGCAACTACCTCACCAAAGCAAGTGGTTTACAAAAGAGAAAATTGCCACATGTTTTCCTCATTTGTTACTAAGCATTGATGCAATGGGCCCATTGCCTCTCAAGGGGGAGGGAATAATCTGGAGCACTCTAGAGTTGTTGGCACAAGAAAGAATGAAAATATCAAAAACAATTTTTTTGGTATTTTCTATGTTTTAGTAATTTGCATTTTCAAAGGTGTTTGAAGCTGAATCTAGGGTTGAAACTATCATTGGTACCTTAATTGAATAGCCAAAGGAATTATATTTAACAAGCTGAAATTATCTCTTCAATACCTTTCCAATGAGGTAGAGACATCCTCAATCCAACCAACAGGCTGAAAGTTATGACCCCGCCAAGTTGGGGTACATAAATTCACATGTTTTATTTATTTATTTTGGTTTTATTTGCTATTTTTTCATAGCCAACATTTCAAATTCCTAAGGTTGTGATGATTGTTGACATTCCTTAGTTTATATATGGTATTTTGAATAAAATGGTGACTTTGAAGGTATACAACTCCTTTTCACGAGTTTGCCATATTGTCCAGCAATAACAATATCATAGGTTTTCATTTACACCAAATATTGTAATTTGAATTAATAATCAAATTCAGATCAATTATAGAGTGGGTAGGGTTTGTAAGAAGTGGTACCATTTGATGACTAATTTTGAAAACCCACTCAAGGAAAAAATTCTATGGTAGAACTCATTCTTAATAAACCTAAGATGGAAATTATGATACCTCTAACAACGCAATATCTTAACAAAACTAACATTAGATAAATTTTAGAATTTTGGAAATTTCAACACATTATAGACACATGGGGAATGGTAGATGACCATAATTAGGAAAATTTAACAACTCAAGACCCATACACAATTTCTTATATTGATTATAAGTATTGGGTTAGATATAGGGTTAGATACACAAAAGGGAAGGGACTCAAGAAAAAACTAATATTGTAGGGTTTATTCCCAATAGGTCCCAAATACCTAAATAGGATTTGTACATAATTCCATTGTAATTAGGTTGGGAAAATCTATACCAATTTAATAAGGTGGGTAAGACCTTCAACTTCTAGCTCAACTAGACCTAGAAGGCTTCCCTATAGGTAACCTGAATAGGATTAAACATAATTGAGATAGATGGATAAATTGTATTAGTACTTGTTGTATATCTAACCCTAAAAACTATCACTAGGAAAAGGATTAAACTACCACTATAACCTCTATTAAGATGATAAGCATTTCACTTCATGACAACAAGATGTTGGTATGCACAACACGACTCTTTAGGATGATAACTATAATGGATCACTAAAGATGTTTTCCCTAGTTATAACCCTAAATCATGAAGTGCATACAATCTACTTACCACTTCTACTATATGGGTGAATGGCATTTTTTTTTATCTTAAGTGCATGGAGGGTCATCACTACCAAGACCAATGTATATTCATTGGGTTATAAAGTCCAAGCATGTCAATAGAAACAACAATAAGAAATCACAAAGGAATATGAGTTGTGTAGATTCATACACCACATAATGATATCAATCAACTAAACCTGCTTAGTTTTCTATCCCGTGCTATATAAATTAATATACAATAAATAAATAATCATTACAAAGCTTTTAATGCATTAAAATTTTGTCTCATTCATCAAATATTTATTGCATTCATACTGGTGAAGTGGCAAGAGGAAACCCTAAGATACAACTTACCAAAAAATACAGTATTGAAATTATGGAGACATTCAATTGCAAAATTCATTTTTAATATTAACCTCCTTGAGTTTTACAATTTTTTTCTCTAATCATGACTATATTTTCAAAAATTGAAATCCTAGAAGAACCTTCAACTTGTAGTCATGATGTGGAAGGGAAAAATGACCAACATCCTTTATGGAAAATGAAATAGCATATACGACACTTTGTTGGTTGCCCTATCACCTTATAAATGGAGGAGGAACTAGTGGTCAATGGATGTGGTGTGCAAGGTAATCTTATATCTCATTAAATTCGTTGAATGTGAGATCTGTGATAGGTACAAGAACTATTAGAAGCTAAAACTCAACCATTGTATTAATGATTGCATGGGTGTCTTCATCATCCATCACTTGAAGTATATTTGAATATATGATCTTTAATACATGGATAACTATTTATGGGTGGGAAAATCCTCTTGGAGTAGTCATGGCATCAAATTTGGTCATTATTGGTACTCAAGGTCATGGAGGGAGGTAGATAGGAGATAATAAAGTAAAATATGGGAGTTTTCAAGTTTCAAGGTTCAAGGGCTGGGATTCTTCATAAACCATACCACTTGTTGGGGATCATAGATTAGGATTTCATCATAATTCATCCCCAAACAAAGAAAATAAAGGTATATCCACATCAACAACTTTAAAAAAGATATGTGAAGGAAATTATCAAGAGTCAAGGATTGAGGATACCGAGGAATTTATCCCATGAGGTATGTGCAAGTAAAGATAGGTCAAAACTCATGAATTTGATAAGATAACATAGTGTATAATGTTGGGGATTGGGAGTTAGGGATGCTTAATAACTCATGCCAAAGGTACCACATTAGAGTTATCCCTACATCTCTAACTCTAATAAAATATATGCAAGGAGATTTTGGGAGTTGGGGATCAAGGATACCATGGAATCAATGCCACAAGGTATGTAGATAAAGAGATGGCCAAAATCATGAATCCAAAAACTAGCACAATGAAACGGATCAGGAATTGGGGATTAGGGATATGCCATACCTCATATCACAAGGGATGCAAATAAGAAGATGACTAAATATGCAACTCTAATAGGTAACTTACTGTAAAGTGTTAAAAATTGTAGGGGTTTGAGGAAAAGAATACCAATAAGAGGGTAAAAATATAAAGTTGTGTCACACTTTCAGCCAACTTATCAACACAAGTGAATTTGAGTATTTTTAACTAAATTTTTTTTTTGGTCAAACATATGATCTAGTAAGATTCATTCTAGCTAAGTTAGATATGTCCATAACTTTTCCAACTAAAATTGTTGGCTAAGTACATACGTAACACTATTTTGAGGTCAGTTTGCCAAAAAAAAAAATTATTTGAAAAACTTAATGTTTCAACAACTCTACTCATGTAAATAACATTTTTTATAATATAAACATACCCTTTTATAGATTCATAAGTGTAGTTTTCAAATATATATATATATATATATATATATATATATATATATATATATATATATATTTTAGTGTCACCATAGGGGGTGACTCCCTTTATTTCTCAAATGAAAGAGAGGTTACATAGATGGCTCGCGAGGCAAGTTCGAGGCTTTGCCATAGGAGTCAGGACGTTTTTCCTGAACAACAATTTCGTTGAAAGCCGAGTGATCAGAAGGCAAAACCAAGACAACCTCTAGCCGATCAGCACCATAATTTGCAAGCCAGTCTGCCGCACCATTGGCCTCTCTGTAGATATGGGAGATTGAAAAATTTAAAGCTTCTAAACAATGCCAGGCACGAGAGATGAGTTTGTTGAGTTTCCAATTATTACAAGATTTCTTCTTGATCCTATTAATGCAAAACATAGAATCACCCTCAATCTCTAAGTCGAGCTGGTTCCTCTTAATGCATTCTTCCAGCCCTCTAAAAAGAGTAGACATTTCTGCAACATTGTTGGTAGTCTCCCCACACGGCTCAGCTATCGCCCATAACGCACAGCCCGAATCATCTCTCAGGATACAGCCAATCCTCGCTTTGCCAGGATTGCCTCGGGCACAACCATCAAAGTTTAATTTTAATCTGCCACTTGGAGGAGCCGCCCACTTAGCAATATGCCTTGGGTGTGACCCATGTGGGTCAGCACCCATACCATAGCCAGTAGGGATCACAAGGCCTGACTAATTTTTGGACATTCTCTCATCCCAGGCAGTGAAAGTAGAAGAGCGGCAGCCTTTAACTTTATTGTTTACTACCTCCACCAGGGCATTTTCAATTTTGAATTTCAAGTCATCTAGAGGGGTTTGAAAATCTTTGAAGATCCTTCGGTTGCGCTCTTTCCAGAGATGCCAAACCAAGATGGACGGAGCACATTCCCAGATGCCGCCCCACAGGCCAGTAGATGGCCGTCTAAGCCAGCTTTGGAGAAAGTCAGGAAGGCTAGCATTTCTAGCTGCTGCCCAATTAAGTTTTTCCTACAACCAGCTCCAGCAATTACTGGCGAAGGGGCATTGGAGTAGTAGGTGCTCACAGGTTTCCTCTGCAGCTTTGCATAGCGGGCATCTAGAGGGCCACTCCGACCTTCTGGAGTCTCTTCGGTGAGGATCTTGTGGTGGAGGGCGGTCTAAAGAAACGCCCCAGCTTTAGGGAGAACGTGCTTACCCCAACAGAGGTCCTTGCGCCAATCCATCACCTCTCTAATAGCATTTTGGATTTGGTATCCAAGTTTCACCGTGTAGTTACCGGATTTGGCACCACACCAAACAATAACATCTACATTTGTGTTTAATTTTATATTGCTGTCCTGGATGGTTTTAACAAAGGATTGTTTGATTCTGGCATCCACCACCAGATTCTCCACGTGTCTCCAACGTGGTTGCAAGGTCATGGGATCAAAAGTGAAATAATCTCTATATATATATTAATAGTTTAATTATTATTTATATTTATATTTTAATTTTACTAAAAGTAGGTTATCAACACAAAATATTAGGTTGATTACCATGTCAAGAAAAATACTAAAACTTATTTTTTTTTTTTGAAAAATACGATGCACTAGATAAAAGAATCTATATCAAGATGGTATTTTCTTTTTTCTATTTTAGATAAATAGTTAATATGAAAGTTTATGTCAAATGGGAATAGTTGTGTTTTGATACACACATTTTAATATTTATTTAAAAATACATATTTATAAAAATTAAAAAAATATATGTCCATGCACTAAAGTTTCAAGTTATAAATACACACAAAAAATTTGAAGGAAAAAAATTACTATATAAAGATCGACATCTCATGTAACTTCATTTTCAAAATTTTATCAACAATTAAATTATAGTGCCAATTTATAAAAAACTATAAGAAATTTACAGTGCAAATAAACAGAGAAAAACAATAAGCACAAATTTAACACAATATTTACTTAGAAAACTTTGTAAAATTATACCAGGAAAAAACCATGGCCAAAGATATTTTGTATTTTATTTCCCAAGAAATTCACAATTACAACAACCTTCAAAAGTTACATAATACATGATTTCAACAAAGTATATAAGAAATTTGAGTTGCAGAGTCCTTGTCAAACAAAACTTTCCAAAAATAGAAAGTGTGACTCATGCAACTACATGTCAAACATTTGTCAAAACTAGCTAGATATCAATGTCAACTATCCATCACTGCTAGAATAACAATAAAATTGAATTCATATTCCAACAATCTCCCACTTGAAGTCAAAAATCCTCTCTTGTGAATAAATCCTCATATTGAAAGATCAATGCCTATGCTGCCAATCATCAAGTAACATACAAGCCTAGAGAAGTTTTGCACCAAATGAACTTCTCTCTACCAATGGGCTTTGTCAAAATATCTTTTTGGTTTACATCAGTGTGTATCTTGGCCAAATATATTTGTCCTCCTTCCACCACCTCTTGTACAAAGTGATATTGAATATCAATATGCTTTGTTATGGCGTGATATGTTGAGTTTCATGCTAAGTGTAAAGCACTTTGGCTATCACAATGCAACACCATGTTGTCTTGCTTTACTTGCAATTCACCCAAGAGTCTACGAAGCTAGATTACCTCCTTGCTAGCTTGTGTTTCTGCCATATATTCAACTTCAGTAGTAGATAATGCTACCATTGTTTGCAACTTTGATACCCAGCTAACTGCGCCTCCAACTAAGGAGAAAATGTAACCTGTAGTGGAATTTCTCTTATCTCTATCTCCACCAAAATTTGCATCCACATACCCATTAACCTTAAGACTACTCCCACTATAACAGATAACAACATCAGAAGTTCCCTTCAAATCCTTGAGAACCCACTTCACAGTCATCCAATGCTTAGTACTTGGATTTCCCATGTAATGATTGACTACTCCCACTACTTGTGCAACGTTTGGTCTAGTGTATACCATGGAAAACATAAAGACTATTAAATTTTGATGAGTACGGTACACGAGGCATTTGTGTCCTCTACTTATGTGCTAGGGAATTGTTCTGAAGATAATTTAATATGAATAGGAGATGGAGTACTAACAGGTTGTGCATTCTACATATTGAAGCACTGTAAAACCTTCTCCATATTAGTTTTATGTGACAACAATATTTTCCTATTATTTTTGTCTTTGTGTATCCTCATACCAAGAATCAACTTTCCTCTACCTAAGTCCTTCATCTCAAACTCCCTAGCAAGATGAGTTTTCAAATGGATGAATTTATTCATGCTAGGACTTGTTACCAACATATCATCAACATACAAAAGAAAAATAATAAAACTATCATCATCATACCTTTGAAAGTAGGTACAATGATCAACCTCACATCTGCTAAAACACAAACTCATCATGAAGGAATCAATCCACTTGTACCAACACCTTGGCACCTATTTCAAACAATACAACGATTTTCTCAACCTACAAACAAGATTCTCCTTGTCTCTTTCCTCAAAACCTTTTGGTTGCTGCATATAAATCTCCTCTAAGAGATCACCATGCAAGAAGGTTATTTTTACATCTAACTATTCTAACTCCAAATCAAGACTAGCAACAAGAGCTAAAAAAGCTCTTATAGTACTTAACTGTACAATAGGTGAAAAAAATTCATTGAAATCAATACCAAACTTTTGTGCATACCCCTTGGCGACCAACCAAGCTTTATACCTCTCCAAATTATCATTTATGTCCCTTTTCAATTTGAAGACCCACTTGTTCCCAATAGATTTTTCCCTTAGGCAATGGCACAAGGTCCCATATCTTGTTCTTATGAAGAGCTTCCATCTCCTCTTCCATGGCTACTCTCCAAGTTTGCTTGCACATTCAACTTCACAAACCTCCTGATATGAACTAGGTTCACCAACATCAGTTAGTAATGCATAAACAAAATTACAAGTAGAAGAGTACCTTTCAAGTGCTTTGGATACTCTAGTGGATCTCCTTACAAGGGGTAATATATCATTTTGTGGCTCATTTGGTTGTTGTTCATCTTGCTAATTTTCATCTGGTACCTATAGATTATCATCATAAATTTCCACCTCAATTGGAATAAATTATGTAATTTGTTGTTCTTTACCTCTTTGCATTGATTTTTCATTAAAATAAACATCTTGGCTACCTATAACCTTGTGGGAACTAGTATCCCACATTTTATACCCCTTTGCACCTTCTAAATAGCCAAGAAAAATACATTTTGTAAACTTCATGTCCAACTTATTTCTATTCTCTTTAGGACTATGAGCATAAGCATCATAACCAAATACACAAAGAAAGGAATAATCAACAGGTTTACCTGTCCATACTTCTTCAAGTATTTTATTATCAAGAGCCATAGTGGGTGATCTATTGATCGAGAAATAGGCTGTTGAAATAGCCTCAGTCCAAAATCTTTGCTTTAGACTAGTAATGCTCAACATACATCTGGCTCGCTCTACAATTGCACAATTCATTCATTTAGCAACACCATTTTGTTGTGGTGTCCTAGCAATGATCAATTACCTTGCAATGCCACACTCACTACAAAGCTGGTTAAACTCACTTGAACGAAATTCTCCTCCATTATTTGTTCTCAGACATTTTATAGTCTTATCCTTCTGATTCTCTACCAGAGCTTTACATTTCTTAAAATAAGAAAATACTTCAAACTTCTTCAGAAGATAAATACACACCTTATAAGAATAACCATCTATAAATGAAACAAAATATGATGAACCCCTAATATATGTTACATGAGCTTCCAAAGTATCTAAATGAATTAATTCTAAAACATCTTTACTTTTGGTAGTACTTCTAGAAAAACTCAGTCTATTATGTTTTCTAAACAAACAATGTTCACAAAAATTTAAATCTTTACATTTGGAACCTAGGAGAAGATTTATATCTAGTATTACCTTGAGACCACGTTCACTCATATGGCCTAGCCATTGATTCCAAGTTGATACTGAGTCTATTTCTACATCAGATGCTACTGCAACTTTTCTATTGCTAGTTTCCCCAACCAGCCTATAGATATTGCCAACTTTTTCTCCCTTTAGCACAACCAACACACCCTTTGTTACCTTGAGACAACTACTTTCACCACTAAATCGATAACCTTGTTCATCAAAAACTCCTAGTGACAACAATTTTTTTTTAATCCAGGTACATGTCTGATATGCTTAATAATCCATACCATTCCATCAAACATCTTGACTCTTATGTCACCTTCACCAATATCTTCACAAGGGTTGTTATTTCCCATGTAAACCATACCTCCATCACATGACTGATAAGTAGAAAACCAATCTCTGTGTGGAGTCATGTGAAAGGAGGCACCAAAATCAAGAATCTAAACATGAAGTAAAGAGCCTCTCAGATTAATAGTTAATACCTCTTCATCTTCTAATGATGTTTGAACTTTTGTTGTGTCTTCCTCAGATGCCTGTGAACTAGAATTTTATTTGCTTGCTTTTAGTAGCCTGCAATCCCTTTTGTCATGTCCATTTTTTCCATAGTTCCAACATTTTACTCTTTCACCCCTTGGATTTGGACTTGGCTTATCCACGCTCAGTATTTCCTCTTTCCTGAGTTCTACCTCTTGCAATTAGGGCTTCATTAGAAGAAGATCCTTGAGATGTCTTCCACCTAGAATCTTCAGAAATTATAGCGGCCACCACATCTTCAAAGACCAATTTCCCACTCAGTGTTGAGTTACTAAGAGCCATAACCAATTGATCCCAAGTTTCAAGTAATGAGCACAATCAAATTGTTGCCTTATTCTCTTCAATTTTCACCCCCACTAAACCCAACTTGCTTGTTAGTGCATTGAAATTGTTTAGATAGATGAATTTCCGCGCATTCTAAAATTATACAACTACCTACATAACAAATTTTTATTTTCCAATGACTTCATCTCATACATTGTTTTGAGCTTAGTCCACAAGTCATGTGCAATTTTCTCCTCTGCAACATTGAATAGTATTGAATCTGCTAGAGATAATTGGATTGTTGCTCTATCCATGCTATCCTTTTCATTCCAATCTACCTTGGCCATGGCTGTAGGTTTTGATGCTACCCCTTTGAGAGTTAGGGCACATCCATCTTTCACCAATAAAGCTTGAATCTTTAGCTTCCATAAAGCAAAATTAGAACCATCAAACTTTTACACCTCAAATCTGCTAACTATACTTTTTGTCATTGTTTACTACTTAGAAAACACTTATGCACAAATAACCTCACTCTGATACCAATTTTAGGAAATTTACAGTGTAGAATAAACAAAGAAAAAAATAAGCACAAATTTAACACACTATTTATGTGTAAAACCTAGTAAAATTATACTAGGAAAAAAACCACAGGCAAAGATCTTCGTATTTTATTTACCAGAAAATTTGCAATTACAACAACCTTCAAAAGTTATAGAATACATGACTTCAACAAAGTATAATAAATCCGAGTTGTAGAGTCCTTGTTAATGAAAACTTCCCAAAAATAGAAAGTGTGACTCATGCAACTACATGTTGAACATTTGTCAAAACTACATGTCGAACATTTATCAAAACTAGCTAGATATCAATGTCGACTATTCGTCACTATTGGAATAAGAATAAAATTGACTTCATATTCCAACAAAAACTATATTCAAACAATTTTTTAATTTTTTTTTTAAAATACCAACATAAAATATACTAAAAATACATATTTTATTAGTTTACATTATTTCAAAATTCAAAATATATATATCACTTTTTAGTGACTCAAGTTTAAAAGTTGGATCAGTGTTGGTTGTTTCTTTTATAAAAGAGTGACACAACTTTATACTTTTATCCAAGAGAAAGTTTGAAAATCTAACAAAGGTTAAAAAAAAAGATGGAGGTTAAGTGAAAGGTATGCCAGGTTGGGAAACTTTAAAACTCTAACATTTAGCAAAGTCCTTAGAATTTTGAGCATAAACCTTCCATACTTAGAAATTCTGAGACCTTAAAACTTAGAGGAACATAATTCTTGGTTCAAAATGCAAGGTTCATTCAAGCATAGGGAAAAAATAAACACATGGATGGTAAGCATATGGTTACCCTTTCTTCAATCACTAATGAAGAAATGGTCAAGGTTTTGGAAAAAGAAGGATGTAGGCTCAAATCAATAAGTATTTTCTTTGTATGTATGACTCATGATATTTTCGTTCTCAAATTATTTTATGGCTTGTTAGCATCTATAAGGGGAAAATAACTTGGCTTATATATGTATTTTTTTAGATGTTATAAACAGGATTTATTTGTGTTTTAATAATTTTGGCGTGCAAAAGAGAGCTATTAATAAAGGATTCTAGATTATGGGGAAGCTATTATTTTTTACCTTTACTTGGGATACCATCTTAAATATAGTTCAAGAGGTGGTTTGAAGCTCTCCCTTAAATGGGTTGACTTATGTAATCTACATCTGTCCTTTTTTTATTTTTAGTGCCTCAATTACTAAATCTATTTAGGCAAGGTTATTAAAATGGAAGATTCTAAGATTTATCTTCTACATATGAATGCAAGAGTTTTAATTTTTTGAAACTCATTATTATTCATTCATATTTCATTTTATTTCCTTTTCATGGGTTTGAGAAAGAAATTAAAACCACCTATTTGGGTGAATCAAATTCTTATTTTTATTGTAAAAGAGATTGGTATTTGAGGTTTGCTTGTCCTTTGCTTAAAATATGTGAATGATAATCTTAATTATGAAGCATGATTGTACAACTATTATTCATGATAATCTTAGTGATATAAATATGGATAGTGGAAATAATTTATAAAAGGTTTTAATGTTCAAGTTGTCAAATTTTTTAGTAATATATTGTTGTTCTTACTACTAGTATAACTTCTAGCTTGGAATTGATTTCTTATGCTTTTTTTTTTATGTTTGGAGTAAATGGGAATAATAAGAGATTGTTAGAAGGATTGCAAAACTATAACCTTTGCTTAGTTCTTGTAAATAATAACCTACTTTGTAAGGTTCAATGAAAAGTCAAGTACAATAAAAGTGAGCCTAATTCTAAAAATGGTAAACAAGTGTCTAAACAATTAAAAAACTATTTTAGTTTCTTGGGGTGTTGAATTGATTATGAGAAGTAACAATGGGGGTTGATATCTCTATGGACGAGTAAATGGTAACAAAAATGTTATCCATTTATATTTTGAAAGGTTTGATAAGGGGGGAAATATTCTTCTCTCCAATTAATCCCTTTCCTTCTTGTTGATTTGTTTGGATGAAAATGCTAAGATATAATTTTGGAGGCCTCAAGAATCATGATAGAAAGTATCTAGTTAAGTCCTTTTGTAAAAATAAAGCTAATATTGACTTTTTTTTCTTGAAGATGTTAAATCTATTGGATATTATTTGGAAGGGGATTTTAAAGTGATTTGGCCAAATTCTATTATCTTTTCATCTAAACAAATTAAAGGGATGGGCAGTGTTTTCATTCTTTTCATTCCTTCTTTGGGGTGGTATGTTGTTAGTTGAATTATTCTCTTCCTTGCTATAGAGTTGTTTGGATTGAGTTAAATCTCAATGATAATATTTTTGGTATTCATTCTTTTTATGCACCCAATGGTTATAACGAGATAGAAGATTTATGGGAATAGCTATATTTGATCTTGAAAAATATTCCTTGGAATGTTGGTGGGGATTTTAATATGATTGAGAGTAGTGTGGATAAGGTTGGGGAGTTAAGTTTGAGTGGAAATGAAATGATTTTTTTTTTTTTTGTGGTAACTTTAAAAGGAAAATGAATCTAGTTGTTCCTCTTTTGAGCTATAAGGGTGATAGTATATGTTTTTGGTTTACCTGATCTAATTTCCAAAAGGATAATAAGAGGGTTTTTTCTAGACTTGATGGATTCATGGTGGATAAATCAATATTTTTATCCCTCATATTTAATAAATCTTCCTACAACCTTGCTTGATCATTACCCTATGGAGATTGAGTTCTTTCCTATTTTTTGTCCCCCTAAATCTCCTATTTATTTTAAATGACTAAGTTATAAGTTGAATATTTCTCCTTTAAAGGATTCATCCTATGCTAATACATAGCATAACTTTTGGGTCTTGAATTATGAAATTATTTGAAGGGTCCTATATCAATAAGTGGGGTAAACCTATTGATTATGTTGTTACCTTTATGATTTTTTTGGAATATTTAAGACCAAAAGTAGAGCTAAAAGAGATATGCTGATGCAAGAGAAATTGATTTCTATCAAGATTAAAATTCAAGGTGACTAGTCCTTTTGATTTTAATTTACAAACTAAGGTTATTGATTTAAAAGAAAAATTTAAGGTGTGATCAATTTTATAAAGTTAGAGGAGCTAGATAATTATCAATACTTATTTGGTATCATTTGGAAAATAGTTCTTTTAAAAAAAAGTGAAGGTAAATTATGCAATAGAAAATATATCTATTATCGATATTAATGGTATGTTGTTGAAGGAGGATTGCGAAATTGGAATGCCTTCTATAATTTTAATGGTACTATTTTTTCCTAGGGGGGGTTGGTGTGGCTATTGAGAATGCCAAATATATTGTGACTAATATTGTTCCTTCCAAGCTTATCTAGAATAGTTTTGTGGCATTAGAGTAGTGTGTTTTGCTTGATGAGATCTCCAATGCTATTTTACACTTCAAGAAAGGTAAAGTTCCTAGATATGTCAAGCTTCTTGTGGAGTTTTATAAAGTAAATTGTATTAGATAAGTAGGATCCTTCTAGAAGTTTATAAAGAAGCTATTGAGACTAGGTCTTTGGGTAAGCATATTAATAAGGGTTTAAGCTTATCCCTAAAGGTAATGATGAGGTTAGAGATCTCCTAGATGGGATATGCTAATAGCCAAAAAAGGATAAGCCTATAAACTCGAGTGATCCTAGTGCAAAAAGGATATTTATCATGAGAGTTAGTCATTATTATAAAATGACCATTACAAATTGCATGTAGAATTATGTGTCATGATTGGATGAATATATATATCCCTTAAATCTAATATGTTTCCCTAATTATTTACCCCTCATGGATCCCAATCATAATGTTGATTCTCACAATTTTATTTTATTTTATTTATAATAATTATAGTCTATCTTGAACATAGATATTTTATATTTCCATGGTATTCATCCTTTAGAACAAGCCTTCTAAGTTATGATAAATGACTCACCATGTTATTGTATTTTCTTACAAAACCAAATTTTTAGAGGCTAAACCATCTTAGCCAACAACACTTACATATTACCACCACTCATTGAAAATTAGATGACCTATAGATTGGAGGTAGCAATGATTGTTGATCAACTGAAGTTATCAATAGGACTCTCAGTTTTCCACCCTTGATGAAAAGATTTATAGAAATTTTACTTGTAGACTAGGCTCTTACAAAATGAGAAATAAACTTGTCTATAGATTCTAAAGCTCATATAACACTTGCATATTTTTTATTTACCACGAGTTTTAATCTCTGCAATTATCATTGTTAAATAATAAGTTACTAACCATTTTTTAAGTCAACATAAATACAAGTTTGATAGAGTCATGCCATCTTACTTCTAGCTTAGATGCTAAGTCTTAAAGTGCATCTTTTACTCTAAGACAAAATGCATGTGCATTATTGAGAAAGGTTCCATTGAGATGGCTATGACTATTGATTTTTTTTTTTTTTATGTAGGCATTTCTATGGAAGTTTCAATGAAGGCCATTGAGGATAATTAAGAAAATTTAGTATCTTCTAACAACAACTCTTTCTTGGGCTTGCGATCCAAAAACTAGTAGTTTCAAGGATGCTTCTAAATACCACATGACAATATTTGAATGTAGGTCATAGATGAGTTGTCATCAAGTCTCGTACTTTAATTAATGTATTATTTTGACTAGGGTGGTGTCCAAGGTTGTCTGTAGAAGGATTTCAAATATTTAATCTATACTATATTTTATCAAAATGGACAATGCTTATGTTGGAAATAAATGTTAACTAGAAAGCATTTGAAAATTCTAATCTACAAGAGCAAATTATAATGAATGTAACCTAAAGAAACAAGGAAGTTAATTGAAATATTGCTACAACATAATGAAATTTCTTTAACTATTGGTGATAAAATCTAAACTATTCTATCCTTTTCTTGTTTTTCAAAAGAAATATTTCAACATAACATGAAAGATTTTAGTAGATTTTTATCTTCAAAGAAAGGTTTCAATATAACATGAAAGCAATATCTATTCTAGAGCTGCAAAATACATAATCTTTTACATAAACATAGATTCATGCAAATGAGCACAATATATCATAGGTAATACAAATGATGGAAATGACACAAATAACATTAAGCATATTAAATATAATGAGCACATTAAATCTACAAGCTACAAAAAGGTGCGAACACACACTATGCAAACATAAACTCAATTAAAACTTAAAATACTTATCTCTACCATGCATTTCCAAACCCTTAGAAGAGTAACCAACTTGATAGAGGTTTGAATTTCTTCACTCACAAAATCATTAACAACATGCAATCATACTTTTCACAACAAGATTTTCTCTAAAGATCTTTTCTATTACTTATGTCTTAGAAATATCAAATATCAAAATACCAAAATTATCTTTGCTAATTAACAAAAAGATATATATAAAATACAACCTATTTCCTAGATTATGGCATAATGGCAACATGCCTCAATGCCATTAAAATCTTGTTACATTAATTTTATAAATATAAGTTTGAGTTACATTAAATGAGAAGTAGTTTAATTATTTGAGATAACTATCATAAAACAAAAGTTTTGAATTTCAGATCTAACTAGCAATTTGGTGGCACTTGAGGCTTCAAGTAGAATAGGAGATGTCTATTTCCATAATTCCCTTTGCATAGACCTAGTTTTTGATAGTTCTAGAGATGTTTTGGATATTCTAGAGCTCTATGGATGTGGTCCTCTAAAATTCCTTTCCTTCTTGCACACGTACCATCTTTGCAAACATTCATCTTTTGACACATGACCATTATCATTAAGATAATCATTAACACGTAAAAAACAATGAGTACACATACATTAATATTTAACTAATATTGAAATAAATTTATTGTATAATCTTGTTAATTAAGCATGATAAGGGTATATGGAGGGTGGTAAATAGTTAACAAAGGGTAAGTCAGTTCTAATACAAGGATAAATGTTCATACCTTATCAATCTTATTACCAAGTCCCTATAAACATTTAGAAACACATTCTCAAAATATTCAAGTGGAATCAAAAGCATCTAACATATCAAATCACCATTTCCATACAAAAATAGACTTAAACTTTCCCAATTCATCATCCCAATTAAATAACCTTCTTTGCTAGGCTTAGAGCAATTGTCATTCATTCTATCAAATTCACCCTAGGCTTAAACATGGCTTCATCTAACTTAGCACCATGGATTGAGAGACATCCATTTTGTCAAAATTGTTGTAGATTCAAACTTGACCTAATTTGATTGAGAGCCAAGGATTGAAAAGCCTCATCTAACTTCACATCAAGCATTCACGAGCATCCATTTTTAAATTCATTAGATTTGAACTAAGTCTTGTTCAACTTAGAGTTGAGAATGGAAAGGTCTTATGTAACTTAGCATCAAGGACCAAGGAGCATCTATGCTATCAAATTTATTGTAGATTCAAACTAAACCTCATTCCATTTAGAGCAACATCTATTTAGTCAATTTAATCTAAGCTTTTTACTTAGATTGGTCTCATTGTAGGGGGCTACTTAAAATTTCTCAACAAGTGTTGCTAAGAAAATTTAGGAGCTTCTAACAATTAGACAAGCACATGAATGTTATAATAGTAGCTAATAGTCCAAATTTTAGGTAAGAAACTTTAAGAAAATAGTAATAGTCAAATAATTTATTTAAAAATTCAATACTTCCTCACAATATCATAAATATTAAGAAAAAAAATTCCTCCAAAATATTATTCCAAAATCTACTAAATACCTTCTAATAACACCACATAAATAAATAAAATAATAATAATAATAATAATAATAATAATCTATTACCCAAACAAAATTATCAAAATTAAATCAATAAAAGCCCAAACAGGTAGTAGAGTTGGCTTGGGCAGTGGGTTTGCTTCCTATTGGTCTACTCCGCTCCCGGGTTTAAGAGGTGGGACTTCTTGCGGGTGGGGGTTCTCACCCGTAGGGGACTTGTCTCACCCTAGCTCACCTCAGATACCCAAGATAAAGGCTACTGGTCTGCTAGACTGAATCAAGGAGATACCCTGTAATATCCAAAATAAAATAAAATAAATCAATTAATAAAAAAACAATTTATAATAAGAACATTTCTTTTTTACTTGTCTCGTAACACCTCCACTGCATAATTTTAAATCTTCCTCAACCACATTTCACTTAAAACCAAGCATTCGGGCACATCCTTCAAATTCGCCCCAAGATCCAATTGTCTCATCCCTTAGACCTTTGCATTCATTCAATTGAGAATCAAGCATATCAATCAACCAATGAATCAACGGTCTTTTGACATCACAAGAACTAAAATTTAAAGTAATTAGGACACAGATCCACTGTAAAACTTGCTTTTAACCAACGTCCAGCTAATTGCATCTAGAAATAGCCATTTGGATTACGCGCTGTCAACTTGTTCATTAAACAAGCAATAATATAATTTAATCTGTAAAAATTACAGTCAATTTACCCACTTATGAATTGGACATTCTTAAGTGGCCATAACACAATTCATTCTACAATCGCAGGTCAGATCTTTTCCTTCATACAGGTAAACTAAACATTTCTTTCTGTAGAAGATTTTCTATACCGTTCTTTTTTCTTTTTCTGCAATACCCAAATCTATTTTCTATGTTATTTATGAACTGAAGAAGTAATATTGAATGCCCAATGCGTTGTATATGTTACTATGTTTTGAAGATGTAAAATCGAACACCCAGTTCGTTTCACATGTAATTTTTAATGATCTGAAATAATTAAACTCGATAGATAATTAGGAAGAAGACTGTGTGCAGGAGGGCTACATTTTAATTGAGCAGATAATTTTCCTAATTTTACTGCAATATAAATCTGTCCCCTTTTTTTAATATGATTTGAAGAGGAGCTAACTAGTAAAGATAATTTGGAATGTTTTTCATATGATTAAGTTCGTTCTTCTTGAATATCCACATTTTTTCATTGCCATGTACTGAAGTCTCAAATTTGCACTTGGGCCATTTTTATATTGATTTGAGTGGCTCTGCTTCAATACGTATATCGTCTTCCCTTTACGTTGCCATGAACTGAGGGCTTTGAATTCAGTTTGATCTACACCTTTTTTTTTTGGTTCTGCATCAATACCCAAATTGGTTGGTAAAGATCCTTAGGGTAGATAGATATCTATATGTTTTTAAACATTAGGGCAGTACTCGAAGAGAAAATGGGTGGGCTTGCATCTGTAATAAGGTTACATGCTGTACACATGCTTTGTTGGCATTATTCCTGTCCTCCAGTAGAAAAGGGGCTGAGACCTCTTGAAGTCGGTTCATTAAGGTCATTTATGCATTTGACCTTTAGGTACTCAACAACATACTTAAGCTCGTTTATGCATTTGATCCCTACCTCCCTACTGTTCCTGTGTCAAGATATTGGAGTGGGCTTAAAGACTTAACATAATCATATTGTATGCATAAGCATTGCTATAAGTTTGATCTTTATCTTCATCATATTCCTGTGGCTACATCAGAGGGTGGTCAATAGCTGGTGGAAATGGGACCTTGGCTTACGTTGCGAAATTCCTTTCCTTTCATGACTTAGTTTGATGTTTCTGATAAAGTCCTATAACTTGGATATTCTGCAATAAACTTACCTGACTTATAAATCATTCTCATTAGCTGAAATTGTTTAAGATCTGCTTGACAAACCTTATTTAAAGATGATATGTTATTATAGGCATGCAACACAATCGTCCCATAAAGTAGGCTTCTGTGAATTTTCTTGGGAAGCCTGACTGAATAAATTTAGGAACCTTCTGTAGTGTATCTCATATATCAGCTCAACTATACATTTTTAGGAGCATTAGCTGTCATTTAATAATATCCCCCACACATAAACATATCTCAATGATGAATGATGCCACATAGCAATAAAACTCTTCAGCCAGCTCTACAAACTTGCAGGTCTCCTAAACAGTAGCTACTCCATCTTTCTGGGAAAGATTCAATTTGTTTGCATTTTTGGATGAATCATTTTTTATGGACCCATGCAGTATTTTAAAACTGCAATAGTCACTTCTATTGGATCACTTTCTAAGGGTTGCTTCTTTTGATTACCTTTTGATTTATTGGTTGCAGAATTTGTGCATTCAATTTTCCCTAATTATTACGTGTATAATGCATCTGCCTGTATTGTGTTGCAAGTTGTGTGAACTAATTTGTATCTCTTGATGATATTGATTTTGCACTTTCAGCTGATTCCTCTGTTGACGTGTTATATTGAAATATTGATCCTAAATGGAAGCTTCACAGTTCTCATTCAGTATATGGCCTCCTAGTGAAAGAACTAGGGCTGCAGTGGTAGATCGTATGGAAAAAACACTCTCATCCTCTTCTATACTTTCTAAGAAATATGGTCAGTTTGATACTGAAGAAGCGCATGCTGTTGCAAAGAGAATAGAAGAAGAGGCATTCACAGCTGCTCAAAATGTTGTGACTTCAGAATCAGGTGACAATGGGACTGGGAGCCATGTATTGCAGTTCTATTCAAAAGAGATTAGTAAGCATATGTTAGATGCTGCTAAAAGTCATGCTTCAAATAATAATCCAAATAAGGATAATCAAAATTCTTCTTCAGAGGAAGCCTCCAATCCTGGCACTTAGCTTCTGAGAGTTGATTTTGCATGCCCTACTCTACCTTGTATTCTGTGGTCATGTGTTGTGCAAGTGTAACATTCAGCACTTGGGTAAATAGTTTATCTTTACCCCAAAAGATATATGCCTCTTGGACATTATAGGTTTATTATCTATCATTTTATCTTTGTTTAATTTTTATTTATTTTTTGGTTTATGAGATCAATATTTCCTGTTTGGATATCTGTTTTCTTTGGCTTTTTCTATTTTTAACAGATTTAAATCACAGAGAAGTTTGCCCTCAAAAAGAAAGTTTTCTACTTGGGATTTTCTCCACATAATTGTATATAACAAACACAGATGAATTGCTGTATAGCTGTGGTTCCCACATGCATTTGCCAAAGTTTTACAGCATTGAGAAGCATAACATCTGCTAACATTCAATGCTTTTGCAGCAAATAGAAATTTTGATATAATCTCTCACTGAATATCCACTGGCTAGGGCTGGATCTTAAGCAGCGTGCATTGCCTGTGACAGCACAAAATCTCTTTCAGCAAAGCTTATTATTGGAAAAATCATAAGTGCTTTCCTTCATGCTTTCTAGAATTAAGATTGCATATGGTAAATATTTTGTGGTGTGCACCGCTTTTGTCCCTCACTTGAAACACAAAACAGTTGACTTTCATTCCATTTGACAATTAGTTTGCATTCCTCCAATGATAAGTAAAAACTGCATTTTGGTGATCTATAATAGATCTAGGATTAGATAAGCTCAGTCACAGATGACAAACACTTGAGAAAAAAGGGAGAAAAATGAATCAGAAAATGTGGGACAGATCTGAGCCTTTGGAAATGACTGAGGTTGAATCTGTGTCATGGATTTGACCCCCAAAAGTTGAAAACAAAATGTGAAACAAACATTTCACTCTTCCACTTCTGCTTCTGTACTGGAAGGCCTTCAATTCGACAAGAGTGATGAACAAATAGCAGCAGCTATAAAGAAAGATGAGGAGTATTGGTTTCATTATCCATGGTGATCTACAGAAGGAAAATTAAAAGATTGTGCCATCTAAGAGTAGAGAGTTGAAGTAAAAGGAGCTTGATAGAGAATATAATACACCTCTATTTGTCCATTTGAGCAATACACTCCGGTAGACAAGCAATTACCTCTATCAACAAAGTTTCTAATTCTTTTCCCAAGATAAAAAAAAAAAACTTGTGTTTGTGTTGCATCTTTGCATTTCAGTACTTCATTTCTTTATGAACAACTCTTTAGTTTCTCCAAATTAATCCCATCATTTGGATGTCAACGTAGAACAGTAATTTATTTTCTTGATTCCCTAATTTCTAATTAATTTGGTGGAAATTACAGATCAATTGGTATCAAAGCATGAAGCTCTTGGGGCATGTAGGGGAATTTTGGTAACACATAATATTTGTATGTATAACCATTTTTTCTTTTTTGAAAATTAATCTCAAGGTGTGCAGGTTGCAAAGAACAACCATGACCAGTTAGATGAAGAAGTTTGAAGAACTCCAAGAAAGCCATGAGTTGGTGTTGGGAGAAAATCAACCTCTTTGGAAAGAGGTGCACTGGTTGAGGGAGCAAATTGAAGAGTTGCAAATAGAGAAGGATGGATCTGAATTTTTGGTTGGAATCCTTGAGCAAATGCGACAAAAGTTGACAGTAAAAGATGAATTGCTATCAAAACTCCAAGAAGAGAAAAAGGGTCTACAAAGAAGAATGGACCAACCTCACCAAAAGAAGAACAAGCAAAAGATTTATGCAAGGAAAACACCTAAGTTTTCTTCAATGGATTAAAATCTGATATTTCTTCTGGCAAATTTGAAAGGTATACTAAGAGTATAGATTCCGAGTTGCTAGAGAAGATGGGGTATAAAGGAAGAGGGCTTGATAAAGACGGCGAAGGATTCCTCAAACCCATTATAATAAAAGAAAGACCACCATATGAGGGACTTTGATATGAGAGTGTGGAAATTGGTGAATGCTCTAAGATGTCTACACCATGTTCCAAGCAAGAACAGCCCATGGGAGGTAAAAAATTCACTAATATTGTCTTTGTAAAGACTCTAAAGGATTGTATGTCTGACAGAAAAAAGGCTATCCAACAATCTAGAAGGGAAGAAAAGAGCAAGACTTGACTTTTGGAGGACAAGGAAGCAGAAAATTGCAGAACAGAGGATGCTCCCATGAATGACATAGGCAAGAACAATCTCATGCCTACAGAAATGACCCAGTTCAAGCTTGCATCTGTGGAAGTGACCCTCATCTAAATAGAGATCCTTCACAGAAGGGAGGAATATTGAAAGATACTCTGCAATCAAAAGAAGCACACAAAGATAATCTGCAGATATAAAAATAAGAAATGGGGAGATTCCAATCCACCCACTTCACCACTAGCCAATCCTAAGGAAGAGGTGAAATAGCACATGGGTAAATAGGGTAAAGAGTCTATCTTTTTTTTCATTTGCAAAAGAAAAGGACATAATGCACAAGAATGTATGTCTCTTGTTCCATGTACTACATGTGGGAAAAGTAACCATTGTAAAAGAATATGCAAAGCTAACACTACTAAGGAATGCATGAAACCTTATAAGGATGGTAAAAGAAAGAGCTACTTTCCCAACCAAAGAGAATAGAAATTCCAAAACACACTCAAAGAGGGTAATAAGAAAAATGGTTTGGGTTGTATAAAAATAAAAACTATTGCTCTCATTGTAAAACAGGACATTGGGATGTCAAATGTTGGAGACTTCATCATAAGCTTCACCTGAAAAATGGAAAACATGTTAGGTTAGGTGACATTTACCTTGCAAACCTATGTCAATTTTATGTCTCCATGTTTCTTGGAAAGTGTTCTAGGTGACATGTGAGAAATGTATTTAGTATTGGCATATTGTAATTATATTTTCAAGAGGAAATTTAATGTTGGTGGAGGTTACACATCACTAGAGGACAAAATTATCCCTCCTAGGCATTTACATTGGGAATGTGGAGGATCTTGAGTGGGGTGCCAATTTTGGAGGGAAATAGGTGTCCATTGGTTCTCCATCTAGAAGCTAAATAGTCACCAGAGCATCCTGAATGCGAGAAGTTGAAGGGGCTATGGGTTAGGCATCCATGTTGAAGCCTTGTGCACATTAATTAATTTATCATGATGACTCTTGGTTTTCCAAGGAAGGGGTGTGAATTTTTTCAAGTGGTTTTGGTACCTCTTGTTTCTATTTACCATTGTGGTTTTGCCTCCCACAAGTTATATAAATTGGAGCCTTGAGATAGTAGTATCATCTTGTGTTATTTGCACGTGTATGGAAGCATTCAAGTTGTAGGAGATCAGCAAGGAAGTGTATTGTGGTGTATCTCTCTTGTGAAGATAAATAATATTCTTGCCCTATTTTTTCGTGTGGAGTTCTTTTTGGAAAGATTTTCTCCATGTAAATCTGGTGTCATATTTGTTTGCTAATTTTTCTATTATGGTGAATGTGCAATCACATAATCAGATTTGGTAATCTTATTTTCAGATTTGAATACACATACATAAGTTAATATTGTAGATTTGTTCCACCTTGTTTTCAACATTTGGTATCAGAGCTAACAGTTCTGTTTAGAAGGGGACACCTTTCTCTTAAGTATTGGAAGTGTTTTGGCTGCAGTGGGAGCTTTCTTTTGTAGTATATTGCAGATTTGTGAAGAATATTGTATACCATGGCTTCTACCTCTCGCTAGGATATTGAGAAGTTCAATGGAACATGATACAAGATGTGGAAATTAAAGATGGAGGATCTCCTTGAAGAGAGAGATTAGTGGTTGCCGGTTTCACAAGAAAGTAAATCAGCTGCAATGAGTGATGGAGATTGGAAAAATTTAGACAAGAAGACACGAGGAACCATTCGGCTGTGTCTTACGGATTCTGTCCTTTTGAATGTCTCTATTGAAGACATCACACATAAGTTGTGGAAAAGGATATGTGATATTTATCAAACTAAAAGTTTGTCTAACAAGTTATATCTCAAAAGAAGATTATATTCTTTAGAAATGAAAGATGGTGAATTTATTGCGGATCATTTAAATGCTTTTTATCTAATTATAGGTCAAATTACATCCATAGATGTTAAAATAGAAAATGAAGATAAATGTATCTTGTTTCTTTGTTCTTTGCCCGAATCTTGGGAAAATTTAATTATTGCCACAAGTAGTGGTGATGTAGAACCAAAGATGGAGTCCATGATCTCCATACTTGTTTCAGAGGAGATGAGGAGAAAGTCCATGAATGTTGGCTCCCAAGATGCCTTGCATGTGCGGGGTAGGTCCAAAGAGAAAGGGCCTAAAGGGGATAATAAGAGGGATAATTCAAAAGACATTTTAGAACCCGCAAAAAGAGCAAAGTGTTGGAATTGTGGTAAAAGAGGGCATGTGAAGGAATGTAGAAATAAGAAAAAAAAATTGGTTCCTCCACGGAAAAGTCCTTCAATGATGATTCTAATGCTTTGTTTATTTTAGCTAACACTATTAGTGATGATGCTTGGCTTATTGATTCAGGTTGCTCCTACCACGACTCCCCACAAGGAGCAACTTACTAGTTACAAAGAATATGATGGAGAATTTTTCCTTGGTGACAACAGCACACAGGGGATTGTTAGTAAGAGAAAGGTAAAGTTGTATTTTAGTGATGGGAGAATTAAAACTCTTGATAATGTTTTGCATAGTCTAGGACATGCAAGAAATTTAATTTCAATGTCCAAGTTGAATGATTATAGAATGCATGTGACATTTGATAAGTTTGGTTGCATGTTGGTAAGAGGGAGTTTGGTGATAGCCAAAGGATCTCAGATAGGGACTTTGTTTAGGCTAAACACCTCTACTTTATGTAAGTCTACCAATGTAACTAACACTGAAAATGCACGTATGATGTGGCACCATAGATTGGGTCACATAGGTGAAAAAGGACTTAAGACTATCCTAAACGAAAAGTTGGTTGATGGTATTTATGATTATTCTATTGGTAAAAATGAGTTTTGTGAACATTGTGTGTTTGGGAAACAAAACAGATCATCATTTTCTAGTGGAACTAATAAGGCAAAGAGATTATTAGATATCATTCATTTGGATGTATGTGGGCCAATGGATGTTGACTCTTTGGGTAAATCTTAGTATTATTTCTCTTTCATTGATGATGTCTCAAGATACACTTGGATTTATTTTATGCATTCAAAATCTGACATTTTCATTAAGTTTAAGGAATTTAAGGCCCTAGTTGAAAAGCAAACAGATTATAAGATAAAAGCGTTGAGGTCTGACAATGGGGGTGAATATTGTTCCAAAGAATTTGATGAATTTTGTAAGTATACAGGTAGCGTTCAACAAAAGAAAACTCTTTACACTCCCCAACACAATGGGGTAGTAGAAAGAATGAACCCAACCTTAATGGAAAGAGTTAGGAGTATGTTAAGAAAAGCTATGCTTGATAAATGATTTTGGGCAAAAGCGGTTGGTATTGCTTGTTATTGATTAATAAATCTCTTTGTTCAGCTCTTGTTGATAAAATCCCTAATGAAGTGTGGATAGGTAGAAAGCCTTTTGTTTCACACTTAAGGGTCTTTGGTTGTGAGACTTTTATTCATGTGCCTCAAGAGAAGTGATCTAAATTGAATCCAAATGCACAAAAATGCATCTTTGTTGGTTATGGTGAGAATGCAAAAGGTTATAAGCTTTGGCATCCTCTAACCCATAAAATAATCTTGTCTAAAGATGTGATTTTCAAGGAATTTAGAGCTTACTCAGGAGAAGAACAACCAAAAGAGAAAGATAAGACAAAGATAGTGCACTTCGGGACAAAGATTGAGAAGCAAGAAGATGCACATGTTGAAGAACAATTAGATGGATCTGAGGATGGAGAAGAAGAAGAGGGTTCAAAGGATGTGCAGGATGAGCACATAGAAGAACAGGTAGATCCCATTACTACTACCTTGAGGAGATCCTCAAGGCAACAAAATCCAATTGATAGGTACAACCCACAGATTATTGTTGTAGATTTGCTTTGTTGAGTACTGATGATGAACCTAGATCTTTCAGGGAGGAAAGCAAGTCTTGGTTGCAGGCCATGTAGGAAGAGATGATGGCTTTGGATAGTTGTGACACCTGGGATCTTGTTAGTTTTTCCAAAGGAAGGAAACCCATTGATTGCAAGTGGGTATTTAAAAAAAAATTTGGTGCAGACGGTCGGTTAGAGCGGTACAAGGCCAAATTAGTCGCTAAGGGCTACTCCTAGAGAGAGAGTTGATCTTGGTGAAATTTTCTCTCCTATTGCTAAATTAACTTTTATTAGATTCCTATTGTCTGTTGTTGCTGCTTGTGATTTTAGATAGAGCAAATGGATGTTAAAATTGCTTTCTTGCATGGGATCTTGAGGAGGAAATTTAGATGCGATTGCCTAATGGTTTTGTTGTGAAAGGAAAAGTTTAATTGGTTTGTAGGTTGAAAAGATCTTTGTATGGTTTGAAATAGTCACCTAGGATCTGGTACCAAAAGTTTGATACCTTTATATTGAAGTTGGGTTTTCTTAGGAGTGAGGAGGATCATTGTGTTTATATTAAAGTTATTGATGATCAAATTCCAATTATTGTCTTGTATGTTGATGATATGTTGTTCATGGGTAACAATAAGGTGATGATTAGGGAACTCAAGGCACAAATTTCTGGCACATTTGATATGAAGGAATTGGGGGCTGCAAAATATATTCGTGGGATGGAAATTAGTAGAGAACGGGACCACAAAAAGCTTTGGTTAAGTCAAACTAAGTATGTTGATACAATTTTGTGAAGGTTTAATATGCATGATTGTAAGCCAGTTAATATTCCATTTCCGGTTGGTACTAAGCTAAGCTTAGATATGTGTCCTAAATTTGATAACGATTTTGAACATATGTCTAAAGTTTCTTATGCTAGTGTTGTTATTAGTTTAATGTATGCAATGGTTTGCACTAGACTGGATATAGCCCAAGCAGTGAGAGTTTTAAGTAGGTTTATGTCTAACCCTAGTGAAACAACCACCCATTGACTAGCTTCAACATATGTCACATATACACAAGGTGATTGTCTCAAGTATACATTACATATATCCAATGTGACAATCCACACAATACATCACATGTTCACATAAGAAACAATAAGTAAAGTGGAAATGGATGCAACCTATTGCATGCATCAATCCACTACCTGATTCACAATCACATAAGCCTGCTATGACAACGATCAAGCATCCCATACTACTTGATGTTGTCACTAGAAAGGGAATCAATACAACCCTAGGCCATTTATACAAGTACTTAAGGAGGCGCTAGAGGATAAACACATTCAATTACACATAAGTTCATATCACTTCATGATCCCAAGGTGTTACCTATCTCGGATAATCTAAGACACCATTTTCCACATTAGGATAGGCCAAAATTATAATATGAGGTTGGTCCAACTGTTAGCTACCCATTCTTCATTAGAATTCTCTTCCCTAGAGTCCCTCGGGTGGCTAAGCAACCAAGGACATCCATCACTAACTTCATGTTATTCACCAATTTCCATACTTTATTAGTGTTTATTTAGGTAGTTGTTACACCTGGTAAAGAGCATTGGACTTTTGTGTTAGATATTTGCGCGGTACTTGTAATTACTTTTTGGTTTATCATGGTATTGATGATGTGGTCAAATCATTGGACATATAGGGGTTTGTTGATGTAGATTGGGCAGGCGATTTGGATAGTCGAAGTTCCACATGCAACTATGTATTTCCTTTGTTTGGAGGTGTAGTGAGTTGAATGAGTAAGAGGCAGCCTACAATTTGTTTTTCCACCATTGAAGCAGAGCATATGATTGCTACACATGCCTCTAAGGAGGTTGTATGGTTATAGAGACTTGGTAATGGAATTGGTTTTGATTGCAAGATAGTGAGGATTGGATGTGACACTCAGAGTGCTATTTGTTTGGCCAAAAATCCTATGTATCGTGCTCGTACTAAGCATATTGATGTTCAGTATCACTTTGTGCGAGAGATGGTTGAGAATAGTAAGATCTTGATTGATAAGGTTGACACTTTGGATAATGTTGTAGATTCTCTCATGAAGCTAGTGACCATAGATAAGTTCTATTCATGTAGGAAGGCCATGGGTCATGATCATTGTACTTGATTTATCATTTGTATCTCTTGGATGTAATTGCAATCTATAATGTCAAGTGGGAGAATGTTAGGTTAGGTGACATTTATCTTGCAAACCTATGCCATTTTTATGTCTCCATGTTTCTTGGAAAGTGTCCTAGGGGGCATGTGAGAAATGTATTAAATATTGGCATTTATTGTAATTATATTTTCAAGAGAAAATTTAATGTTGGTGGAGGTTACACATCACTAGAGGACAAAATTATCCCTCCTAGGCATTCACATTGGGAATGTGGAGGGTCTTGAGTGGGGCACCAAGTTTGGAAGGAAAAAAGTGTCCATTGGTTCTCCATCTGGAAGTTGAACAATCACCAGAGCATCCTAAATGCCAAAAGTTGAAGGGGCTATGGGTTAGGCACCCATGTTGAAGCCTTGTGCACATTAACTAATCTATTATCATGAATCTTGGTTTTCAAGGAAGAGGTGTGGGTTTTTTCAAGTGGTTTTGGCACCTCTTGTTTCGGTTTACCATTGTGGTTTTGTCTCCCACAAGTTATATAAATTGGAGCCTTGAGATGGTAGCATCATCTTGTGTTATTTGCAAGTGTATGGAAGCATCTGGGTTGTAGGAGATCAACAAGGAAGTATATTGCGTTGTATTTCTTTTGTGAAGATAAATAATATACTTTCCCTTTTTTTTCGTGTGGAGTTTTTTTGGGAAAGGGTTTCTCCACATAAATCTAGTGTCATATTTGTTTGTTGATTTTCTATTATGGTGAATGTGCAATCACATAGTCAGATTTGGTAATCTTATTTTCAGATTTGAATACACATACATAAGTTAATATTGTAGCTTAGTTCCACCCTGTTTTCAACAAAACACACAAGTGAGTAGCCACAAGGGGTAGAAAAGAAAACTACAAAACCAAGTTCAAAGAAGAAACAACCTCTACTTGATGCTATACCACCATTGGATGGTAAGGTATGACAATAAATGCTTGGATAGAGCATTTATTTAATTCACAAAGGAGATAAGAGCTATGTTCCACCAAGTTTCTGGGACGGGGGGACAGTGGGACGGCGGGACGCGTTTCGGGGACGGCAATTTTTTGAGGGGATTTTAGGGGACGGGGGGACGGTTGTATAGTGTATATATATATATATATAGAGAGAGAGAGAGAGAGATAAATTTTAAAAATATAGGGAAATTTCAGATATTCATATGAGTAATGATAATCATAACAATGAACATTAATACTACAGCTACCTAATTGCTTCCATGGACCATAATTCATGTCAAATAGTCAATGTGCATATGATATAAAATAATAAAATGCTCAAAAGGCTACAAGTTTGTACTACAAATATCAAAATGACAAAGTCACAAGTGTTAGCCGTCCCCTAGGCGTCCCCTGTCCCCGAAACATTTCCGGGACGGGGACGGGGGGCAAAAACCCAAGGGACGCATCCCCGTGTATCACTGGATAAGAGTTAATCTTTTCTTCCACATAGCATTTGGTTAGCACTTTGAGGTTTTCCTAAGGATTGAGTAATGGTCCTAACTCTACTTGCATGGACAAGTAAGGAGTATGTTACACTCATGATAAATGACCAAGGAGGAAAAACACATAAGGCAATGGGTATTCAGCCTTCACATTTCTTGCATAAAAAATAAATAGTTACATTCACTTGTTGTATAAGGCAAGTAAGGATAAATGATAGTTTTTTGAATGAGGATGTGTTTATTCTCACAATATAAAGTAAGATAAGTAACATTGATAGGTTGTAGGAAATATTTTCCATAGTTGTAAGCATAGTTAAAAGACTTGCTAAGACTTAATGACTATCGAGGAGAGTAGAGAAAATTGAGGCCCATTGACATGGGCCCTAGGTACCCAACAAGTTTGGTCAAATTAGTTGAGTTTGCTAGGCTTGATGAACCTAGCAAGTCTTGTCTGGAAAGCTCGGCCATGATAATTAGGTGGAAAGCTAGAGAAAAAATCAAAAAATCAAAATGCTTAACTTAAAACAAGTAAAATAATCGTAAACTCTTGAAAATGATATTCATTTCATTTGCAAGCACATGCAAGGAGAGAAAAAGAGAATTGAAGCTAAAGATACAATCCATTGAAACAAGCAATAAATATATTGGCAATAAAAAAAGTTAGGGCCTAATTATTGCTCTATTGTTTCGATGCTTGTGTTTTTTGAAGAGTTTGGAGGAATCTTGGAGCTTGGTTAAAAGCAATAAATTTGTGAAAAATGGCATGTGCCATGGAGGTTTGTGTGGTCTCAAGGGTTTTAGTTGAGCTTGGTGGTAGGGGCTTTGTCCCTTGACCTTGGCCTATATTGTGACAGGGAGTGCACCAAGGGTGTTGTACTTGAACCCAATGAGGGGTGTTTCCCCTTGATTTCTTTGGGGGTGCTGCCCCTTGACCCCATTCAGGGCTACCCTTGCTCTAGTTTTAAAAAACAAAAATTAAAAATGCTTTTGGCCATGCCAAATGGAAGAAGCAAGGTTTTTTCATTCTTTCGACCTTTTTTCCAATTAAATCCCAAGTAATTGAATTACATTTATACTTTTGGTTTGCTGAGTCAGTCCCTATCTTAATCAATGCTCCTACAGTTGTAATGACATTTGCAGACTTGTCTAAGATACACACATAGGACTCCATATAGAGCTAGTGATGTTGGGTTGAGTGATACAAGCTCCTCTCTACCATAGTTCATGACTCCATGTTCTAATTTTTGTTTTGATGCCTTGCGTTGATGGGTGATTTGACACACTCATCAACCTCAGAAAAGCACTAAGTGTACCTCACATCTTTTGAAAGGAAATCAACTATCCCCAAGGTCTATTACTAGGTCATGGTCATGTAGGATAACTTGGTGGCTGTTGTAATGTTGTTCCATTTCAAGAGGCCTGTGGTGTATCAGAATTTGTTCAAACAAACAAGTAGTTAGTTGCACAAAATGATTATTGTTTTCAGATCTATCCTTTATCATACATTGATCAAAACATTCACTGCTCTTAGTTGTCACTTTGGAGTTCATAAACCAACAATAAACATAGCTGCAAAGTGCAAACACAATATTCAACTCTATAATAGTGAATTGCAAGTTTTTATCCTAAAATTAATCTTATCCTAATTAGATATGCAGAAAATTGCAAAATAAATAAGGGTTTGGAGCTATGTTCCATGGCATTTTGGGGATGGGGACAGTGGGATGGCAGGGGACGTGTTATGGGGACAGCAGTCCGAGGGCCATTTTTCTGGAGATGGGAGGGACAGAAAATTACATGTAAAATATAGGGAGAGAGATACTCAAATTTTTACAGCTTAATGGACAGAAGTATAACAGCAACAATATAAAAATGATACTGTTATAACGATGCTGAAGGATGTCTGCAGAAGCTTGCACACCAACCACATGCCAAAAAAAATTGTCAGTACTTACAATACCACACTGTACCAGACCATGGCCAATGCACCTGTAACCTCTTTTGCAACTGACTCTAATACCATATCGAAAATTTTGATGTTTGAGACTTTTAGTTAAAGTTTGAACAATGAAATCAGAAATTCAAATTATTGCTGCTAGTGTTAACTGTTATATAGCTTATATCATTAGCTATAAATTTGAATCATGATATATTTATTGCTGTTATGCTACTGTCACTGCTGTCATGATTAATTTTGTTGCTATTATACTGCTGTCATGATATGTTTATTGCTGCTATTATAATGCTGTCATGATATATTTAACAATCTTTTTTCAATATCATGAATAATTTTTTAATTTTTTGTAACTTTATAAAAACTTGCCTTCCCATTGACGACAATAGAGGGATGTCTACGACCTCACCATCTCAGGGATGGCCAAACACCTCCACAGCATTTTTAAATACTGCAACACATTTTGGAAATATTTCAAAGATTTGAAGTTTTTGGGGATGGCTAGGGGACATCCCTTGCCATTAGGGATGGGAGCAATTTGAGGGCTAGGGATGTGTCCCCATGAAAAACAGGTTTGAAGAGAGAAAATGAGCCTGTTTTGTGGAGATAAGAAATGATGCACTGACTACCGTATACATGCAAAAATCAGGATCATACAACCCTCTAAGCCTCTATTCTTGAGATATTTCACGAAGTGCTTGTTGGAATTCATCAACATTTAGGTGGAGTACAAAGATTCATCAAAACAGTATAGCTCATGTTTAGAAAACTCAAGAAACTAAAGGAAAAACAAATAAAAGGTCTAAAATTTTATTAAATCAAAGAGTTTCCAACTACTATAAAGAGTTTCAGCTATACATATGTAGCATAACAACTTACAAAACAGTCCTATTCAGCCCAACAAACTACGCAAAAACATTAAATTTCAGTTTTACATCTAAGTCTATGAGCAAAAAAGGATCTTGTGGCATAAAATAAACAAGCATTTAATATTTGTAGCAACCATGGGTTCCTTCAAAACGAAGGCATCTTTAGCATATCTTCACAAATCCATATAGTGACACAAGTTCCAGGGCGTGTGTTTATCCTTCTCCAAGCATGCCTTCATGTGATGCTTTATCCAAGTTTCTCCAACACTATCGTCTAGGCACAAGTTACAAAGCATGCTCTTTTTCCTTATAGACATGGCTTGTATGAATTGATGCCTAAAAATAACATTTAGTTCTCTAGCTAGGGTTGCTTTCAGTCAATACATGCAAATGATGAAACTCTAAGGTAGACTTCCAATTGGGGTTTGCAAATCACATAGGAGGTTGGGAAGTCTATAGTGTAAATTGGCGAAAGATTGGAACTTGGCATGCAATGTGCATTTGCAAGGAAGGGCCAAAAGTTTGTGGGGCATATGCATGGTAGAGTGATGGAAATGGGAAGCAAGGATGCAACTTGTAGGAAGGGGTGAAAATTCTATTGATACTAGTTGTCGGAAAGTGAAACTTGGTAAGCGATTTGCAAAAGTTGCAAAGTTACATTCAAGGTCTGAAATTCTACAAGCAATAAAGGGAATGGGAAGAGATTTACAAAAGTTGCATGTAGGGTCCGAAATTCTACAAGGGATAAAGGGAGTGGGAAGCAGAGGTTGGGATGCAATTTGTAATAGTTGCAAAGTTGCATGTGGGGTCTGAAATTCTACAAGCAACAAAGTGAGTGGAAAGTGGAGGTTAGGAAGCAGTTTGCAAAAGTTGCATGGCAATTCTGTATCTTCACAAGGACATGGTGTATGAGTGCAATGAGGGTTTGCAAGTTTGCATGTGCATAAAAATATCCATAAACCCATAGTGTATAAGTATTGTGGAATAGGAAGGTGGAATTGCAAAGCAAGTTTGCAAATGTGCATGATTACACCTTAGTTTTGCAGTTCTAATTATTATATACACTTTACGGGATTGCATGTTTTAGGAGTAATGACACATATTGCAAAATAAACGATATGTGCACAAAGGATGTGAACCCACACAAGATTCATATATAGTAGTTTGCAAAAATTTGAAGGGCAGGGGTAGGTTAAGTTTGCATCACCCGTGTTGGGGGTTCTATGTTTCACAATAAGTCATGTTTTAAAATTGTGGAGCTATGGGTTGAGTGAGCAAGCATGTGTAAACTTATGGAGATGCAAGGGAACTCTACATCTCCACCAAGACATACAAATTGAGCAAAAAATCCTCAAAACTTGGAAATTTTCAACATTTGAGCACAACACAAAGATTTAGATGGGTAATAAAGCACAACATTAAACATGACTTGACCAAGGTAACCATTTATGAGTTTTCAGATTGGTAATCTATGATGGGCCAAAAACAAGGACTTGGGCAATGCTTGCAACTTGCAAGCATGAATGTGAATTTTGTGTTGCACAGTAGATCTTCCCCATGGATCTAGTTTGATATCCAACTCTGCCACATCATCCTGCATCACAAGAAACAAAAGAACATGAAACTCATGAAGTCAGACAATGGAACAATGACCAAAACAAATTTAAAATTGGAACTGAAGTAATCAAGACAATGACAACTGAAAGGTCCTGATTAAAGACACCAAAAAAAGGGGTCCACATTTCTACTAAGATAAATGGGACAGTTTGTGTGAGGCACAAACACCATGGATATCATAATCCATGAGAGTTATACACCTAAAATGCTTGAGAATATTTATATATTTGAAAATGTTGTTTCCTGCAACTCAAATCTGCGATTATACTTATTTGATTTATGTATACTTGTGTATGTGATTAAAGTAGCTTGTAATTGATAATCTTATTATGTCTTTAGAGTTGATTTATTTAAAGGTGCATAGTAAAAGCTTTAAATCCTTAAAAAATCTCTATATTTCATGGTTTTCCAATTTGCCAAGTCTAAGTGTTGAGTCCGAGTCCAAGTCAAAAACTAGCTTGCCAAGTCTGAGCCAAGTCCAAGACTTGTAACTATGGTTGTAAGTGTGTATGTAAAAGATCAATACCACTTGCATAGGCAAGTAAGGGGCAGCCAAGGGTATAGCAGAGATGGATTTCATTGTGCAAAAAATCTTGTCACAACTATAGCATGTGCATAGTCATAGGATGACGAAGATATTTCAATTGTAAAACACTGTAAAGTGTTCTTTGTACCTAATAGCAATAAGAAGGACCACTTTGTAATAGCTTTCAAAAACATTGTGAAGGACCTCCAAATCTAAAGAAGATCCTTCATTTTAACAGGTTCCCTAGGCCATGCAATCCCTGTAGCATGTTGTGTACATCAAAGGGGGTGGAGAAAATCAGTAAAAGACAATTCCTGTAGCATGTTGTGTGCATTACAAGGTTGAAGAAATATCTTAGAAGCATATATGAGTCTTTGGTCTTTAAAGGAGCGTGCACAAAAGTTGTAGCATGAACTTTTATTGCAATATGTAATCGGTACCACTTCATGTTTGTAGGGAGGAGATTTTATTGTTACTAACCCATAGCAACCATTGTAGCATGTGATGAGTATCACAAGAGATTTTAGCTATTGGGGTTTCGGCACAACAAGGGTTGTTAAATTGTGATACACTTAAAGAAAAACTCGCAGATGGGGGGCGAAATTTCCTATTCCGTATTAAATTGTGATACACTTAAAGAAAAACACTCTCCAAGAAGGGACGTCTGATCTATAATAGATTCAGGAGTAGATAAGTTCAGTCACAAATGAAAAAAAACTAAGAAAAATTTGAGCAAAAGTAGTATAAAAAAATGTGGGATGAACCTGCACCTGTGGAAATGACCCAGGTCAATTTGCACTGCAGATTTGATCCCCAAAAGTTGAAAACAAAATGTGAAACAAACAGTAGACTCTTCCACTTCCAATTCCGTATGAGAGCCTTCCATGACAAGAGGGCTAAACAAACAACAATAAAGAAAGATGGAGAGTTTTGGTTTCATTATCCATAGTTATCTAAAAAAAGAGAAATAAAAAGATTGTATCATCTAGAAATAGAGAGCTGAAATAGAAATTTGTTCATTTGAGCGATATACTCCAGTAAAATGGCAATTGCTGATACCAACTGGGCTTTTGATCACTTAAGAGGGTTTTCCCATGATAAAAATCTTGTGTTTGTGTTATATCTTTTTATTTCAATACTTCATTTCTTTATGAACAGCTCTTTAATTTCTCCATATTAATCTTGTTATTTGGATGTCTAAATAGAAGAGTAATTTATTCACTTGATTCCCTAGTTTTTATCTAATTTGGTGGAAATTACGATTTTTTTGGCATGTCTGATATTTGAATATTGCCTGAAGACCTTATTGACATAACTAATTCTACAGTAAGAAATCACACCGTCCCACCAGTTATTTGCTTACTAATTAATTCTACAGTAAGAAATCAAGCTTTCCCTACAAATTATTTGCTTACTAATTTTTGTGGAGAAATTCTCCCTATTTACAATGATAATCGCCTACCAAAAGCTTTAATAGACTTGGAGATATGTATCCATAAAGTAAACTGCATTCTCTTTATTGATTAATGAATAAACTTCATGAGTCCTGAAGTTGCATGCTAGCAAGTGAAATTTGTTGCAAGTGGAATGTTCAGCATATAAAATGTCTTTCACGAATGGAGCAAAGCAATCAGTATATCTTTTAATATTTTATTTCAATCTATAGCAGGTCATTGTTGACACTTTTTTTGGTTCACCTATTAAAAAAACCTTATATTGATGTCTACAAGATGGTCCTGGACAACAATGCACTAAGTATTGCACGTGAAGATATGAGTGTTTTCTACAGAACGATGAATAAATTATAATGGGAATTTTCAACACAAGATTTATCCTCTTATCTCTTACTATTATCTGTACTAGAGTAACAAAACTTCAAGTGCCAAATATACCTGGCAATAAACATTGAAAGACTACTATGTATTATAGAAAGTTGTATTAAAAATATTTGCAAAACACGATAAGCATAATGAAGTACAAACATAGATTATAAAATAATAAGGCACTCATCATTTCTTCCCTTCTGGAGAGGGAATCGTCCCCGGTTTTTATTATAAGCATGAACAATACTGTCTCTAAAGCTGATTGAAAGACCCACAGTCCAGTTAGCATGGGAAGGCAAGTTATGTTTTTTTGTTGGCTATTATGTGGTAGTTTGCTTCAACGTGGTAGTGTCATATCATTTATCAAAGTGTCTTCCAAGTATGGAGGTTGAAACTCTAAAATAATATTTGAAGGGTGCATTACAGTACCTTCTAAAACTGAGTTAACATATAGAGTTGAAAATTGTTGGGATTGACTACATTGTGGATCCCAAGAGTACTTGTGTAATGCCCCTTTTATTGAAATTAAGCCTGCTAGATCTTTACTTAGCATGTTATTTATTTTGCCGCAAATAAGAAGAGAGATATATAATTATATTCCAGAAAATTATAAAATATCAGAAAGGTTTCAAGGGATATTTATATTCAAGTGCAATGTTTCATATTCTCCTTAGCATTACCAATTGTTGCTGCTGTAATTTCAGTCTACAATTCATTAAATGTTTAAGGGTCTAAACAAGTTGAAGGTTTGATGGAGGATCTAACAATTGTCTCATGATATTCCAAAGAGATTTTTGGTGACTTCATGGAAGATTTATTTCAGAATCTAGCCACTCAAAGACATACATTCAACTCGAATAGAGCTGTATAATTAGTGATTTTGTGCTGATCATTATATGGAAATCAAATATCGTAAAATATTCCGTCCGATATATTACAATGGTATTAGAGCTGGATCTTGCCAGTCTATGAGATTTCCTTCTGTAGTCAAATGACAGAGCCAACAAATATCATCAAAGAGAACTTAGAAAAACTCAACATCAATTTCCTAAGAACAAAGAAATAGAAGCTCCTTGGAATTTGAGGTAGAAGAAGTAAATATGGAAAAATAGCTTCGAAAGATCTAACAAATAAGCTTGAAAAGAAGTTTGATCTTATGTTAGAAGTGATGGGCAGATGTTACATATGACGCATAACAATCGGAAAACATAGAATAATGCGGGAAATTCCAACAATCAAAATAGTGAGGTAAGTTCTTTTGGAGCCAATAATAGTAACAATAATAAGCAGAAAAGTTACACATAGAGAACCATGGCTGGGTTTGTTAATAGACCTCTACATCCCACTTTCATTTGTAGAGAAGACGTTCCTATGGTGGAATTTCAAAATTCAATATAGGAAGATACCATTGCCAATTATCGAGATTATAGAAATCTTCCTGCAGAGATCCAAAAGGCAGGCAATGTCTTTCACAAATTTCATGAATATGATGAGAACCAGAAATGGATCAAGACCTAAACCTAGACCTCACAAGGATTTCCAAATTTTTAGTAAAGAATTGGTGGAGCAGAAGAAAAAAGAACATTTAAAACCAAAACCCCAGGAAGTCGTCAAAAGGGTTACAACACTAGATAGTCAATGCCTTGGACCCAATCCCATTCTAAGCAACAAAAGCAAATTTCTCCTATTGATGAGAGTCGAAACAAACTTAGAAGAGCAAATATTTTCTTCTTATGAAAGGAATCTTGGGAACCAAGCCACAAGTGTTGAAGCAAAGAAGCGATAACATCAAGAGTTTAGAGAAATTTGATGAAGAATCATAAAATAAGGAGGTGGAGTGTAAGGAAGTAAACACATCTAAGCCACAAGCTCAAGAAATGGTTTCAGTAATTACTATTGTTGGTTTTGAGTTTGTTGAAATTGTTAGATCAACAACTAATGGTAAGCAATTTGGGAATGTTGAAAGTGACTAGGAATCATATATAATGAATTCAAAAGACCATTGTTCAAAATTAGGTCAATATGGATGGTTTGAATAGGAAAATAATTTCCAATCTAATAACAAGAATAATTTTCACATTTTCCACTAGCGTGCAAATAACTCACTTTTTGAGATGGGTGTAGATAGATTTGTCCACTAGGATAATCCACTTTTTGAAATGGAGGTAGAGACATCTCTTGGTTCAAGTGTTGCAACTTGTGATAATATTTGAGTAGTGCAACAAAAGTTAAATGGTGAAATAGTTCATAAAGAACAATCCCTCGAGAGAGTTGTAGAGGCAGAGTAATTAGTAGAGTTGGGTATGATTCAAGAAGCTTCACAAAGCAATAAGGATAGTCAAGCAAATCTTTTTTAAGACAAGAAAGACAAAGTTGTTAAGAAACCACATCAACAAGACTTGGCAATAGACAGGCAATCAATGAAATACACTACATCATTAGAGAGATTCAAATTATTTTCAAGATTGATTTGAGATCCTAATATCTTTAGAAAGACTAAGTCAAGTGGAGAAGAAATTCTAGAGCATCCTAGTTTGCAATTGCTTGAGGACAAGCAATCTTTGAAAGGGCGAACTATAATGTCCCCTTTTTCGAAATTAAGCCTAATGAATCTTTACCTAGCATGATATATATTTTGTTACAAATAAAAAGAGAGGTATAGAAAAGTTTCAAGGGATAATTGTATTCAAGTGCAATGTTTCATATTATCCCTAGCATTACCAATTGTGGGCAACATGATTGAAATCTACATTTCATTAAATGTTTAAGGGTCTAGTTGAAGGTTTAATGGTGGACCTAATGATTTTCTCATGATATTCCTATTGGCAATATTGCCATTGATGTCAAAGACATATAGACGAAATCGTATCAAGGCCAAAGGCCACTAATCGATCCCTTCTATACGATCATATTATAATTTTTTTATCCTTCTATAACAGGGCTCAAACTTACCTTATATCCTTTGAAGATTGTTGGCCAACTCTCTCTTATATTAATACATCTCCTTTATATTGATATTATGGAAAATGAATAAAATAAAAAATAAAATAAATCAGATTTGACCGACCAAAGCCATATTAATGATTAAATCGCCCAACTTTTCGCCCAACTTTATGAATATATTCATATATAGCGATTGTGGTGATAAAGGCAACGACTTAGTTTGTAAAGGAGCAACGAATTAAGTTTGTGAAGGAAGCGATTCATTATTAAAGAAAACAGTTATATTTACAAAGGTAGTGGTCATGTTTAAAAAGGATTGAGGGTAAATAAAGGTGTCTTAAGGCAGCCATCAACATTAAAGTGTGTTAACAATAAGTCATGTATTCTTAAAAGGTTGTTTCTATTCAAAGGGATGTCCTCCTCCATGAAGAGGCATAAGGAAGATATAAATGTATAAAGAAGTTGGATAAAAATTATGCAAGTAGAAGTGTGAGATGTGTGAAGATTAAATAAGAAGGGGAGTGGAAGCAAGTGTGAGGACTATAAAAGATATATCTTACAAACACATGTAGATTTGAAGAAAAAAAATATTATAGAAGATCATTCTAGGAAGATTTTGTTGAGAACTTATATGACTATTATTTGTTAAAGGAGCATATTCAAGAAGGGGCAATACTTTAGAGGTTGATGCCTCATATTGAAGAGATTGGTGTCTCTTACTGAGTTGGTGGTTAGTGACGGGGATTGGTGTCTCCAATGGGTTGGTGCCCACAAACTTGTTGTAAAAGAATTTTATATAGGTGACTGGATGTGGATAGTAGATCCAAGCAGTCCTTATTCCGTGGTTTACTCTCGAAAGGTTTCCACGTAAATCTTGTGTTCTTATTTGTTGATGCTATGTATTTGAAGTTATTATGGTTATCAATTTGAAAAAAGTAAAAGATATTCTTATATTGATTCACCCCTCCCTCTCAATATAAGTGTGTGCTTATCAATTCCAAAGAGGTTTTCAATGACTTTGTGGCAAATTTATTTCAGAATCTAGCTACTCAAAAACATACATTCAACCCCAATAGAGTTGTATAATTAGTGATTTTGTGCTAATCATTATATGTAAATCAAATAACATAAAATATTTCTTTTGGGATATTACAACTTGATAGATTTAAGTAGAAAACATTTGGTGCCATATTTTGTAGAATGTTATAAAAGTTATATATGATAGGTTTCAACCTGTGACACTTCTAGTTATCTGAAACATTGCTGATACAAATGAAGCCCTCTAGAATTTGGAGTTGAAATGAGACCTTAGATTATCATGAGGACCCTAGTTGTAAGGAGAATATCTTTGAACTTTGGCATGTGCATAATATAGTCTATGATACATATGGCTCTGTTCTACTTAATTTGTCATGAGAGTTGGAATGAGCAGAGAGAGCAATTGGAAGTTCAAAAGGTGGAAGGAGCTGAAATTCATAGTAAACAGTTTAAGATGTTCAATAGACATAATAGTTTACAATTGTATTTATGCTACATGTGTGGAAGTATTTATTCCATTTCTTGTTTGTTTAGTGATAGAAAAAGAATTCTTGCATGAGTTGAAGACTTATTTTTTTCAGTAGTCTACTGTCTAAGGGTAAAATGGAGTGGAGAACTATAATTGAGAACCAAGTAATCTCCATAAGGATTGCTAAAAATTTATAAGGAACTTGTAGTCCTGATCTATGATAGTGAATGTCGATTCTTAGTGCCCAAATGTGCCGCAAGAATGAGTATTTATGAATAAGTCTATCTTAAAACAACAATGCACAACAAGGGAAATATTGCCATGCTAGCATTGCATCATGGGTAAATTATTAATGAAGATCATGGAAATGGGTTGCTAATGTGTTATGTGTAGTACTGACTTAAGGCTGATAGTGAAGATGTTTGAATTGGAAAGCTTAGATTGACTACGTGAAGAACATCTACAATTATAGGCCTACATGTTTTTGATAAGATAAGCAACATTTACAGGGTGTTGTACCCTTCACACACAAAGCCCGTAGGGCCAAAAAGAAGCTAGTTCAAAACAGAACATGAACTAGGAAAAGAACAATAGAAACAACTGACCAACAACTGTAAAACAGCTAACAAGGACTAGACAACCCCAGATCTTGAGGGGACTAATTTGACTCCCAAAGCCTAAGGCCGTGAAATAGCGATGGATTTGGGGAGTCCCTTCTTCCTTGGCACAACAGACCAGGAAGACTTAGAATCGAAATCCACCGAGTGAGGCGAGAGGAGCGGGTCCTCAACAGCTACCCCAGGCAAGGAGCCACCACACAATGAGGGAGTTGTCAACGTAGAAGAGGAGACAAGAGCTATCAAATGATCAACATAGTCGATCAACAAGGGATGGGCAGGTTCTGCCAGGACAACGACAACAAATCGAGGCAACAAAGGTTCCACGAAAGGGATAGCCGGAAGAGGAGCCTGGAAGGGCTTAGACACCAAGGGAGCAAGAGGGTCGCCTTCCTCAGAGGAATCATCCGAAGAGGGAGAACCAACCATGAGGTGGTTCGAGAGAGCATTCTTCCACCAAGTAGCAGTGCCCTCTTGGTGAGCAAGAGGGCAACCAGAGGCCAAATGACCAATGGAGAAACACCTCCTGCACTGAAAGGGGAGGCCCTCATAGTCTAGCGACTACGTCCAAGGTCTGTCCCCCACCATTAAAACCACATCACCATGGAGAGGTTTGGAGATGTCCAAATCAACTAAAATACAAGTGACCGTAGTATGCCCTAAATCCCGAGACGTGAATTCCACCTTTAGAAAGTGTCCAATGGAGTTGTCAATAGCTTCAAAACAAAAATGCTCCCAAAACTAGAGAGGGAGATTTCGACAAACAAACCCAAATTGGTCTAATATTCAACGGCTCAGTTAGAGGATTGAAAGAGTGAGACCAAGGCTTGATGGATATCGAATGAATACCCCACATCCACCCCCTATCCAACACATAGTCTCTCTCCATAGGGGAGGCAAAGGTAGCAAAGAAAAATCCCCTAGCGTTGGGATAGAGCTCAATCTACCCAGAGACAACAGGCTTCCAGGAGACGGAAACCCACTCATGGAGATCTGGAAGGGAGGGCCACAAGCCATTAAACCTGCAAACCACACCCTGCCTCAAGTAGAAATCCTCATTTTCAACAACTTCAAGACCACATACTACAACAAGGGAAGTACGGGCACAGGGAGAGGACGAACCCTAGCCGAAGCAGGCATATAACGAGCACCATCCTTAGAAACTGCCTCAAAGAAGGACTTTTGATGGCCACCTGAAACTCCAACAACAACACCAGAAGAAGGAGTAGGCGACACCACAGGGAGAACATAGGGGACACCAACAGTAACACCAGACGACACCACATGGAGAATAGAGGGGATGACTGTACCCACAAGCGCAACATCCACACAACCATTCACCTTAGCAACCATGCTCAAGCACTGCAACACATCACCAGTCAAAACACATCTTCATGAGGAGGACAAGGAGAGCCCTCACCCGACAGCGCAACCGCAGACGAAGAGGGAAGGTCCCCGTCCAAACATTCATGCCCTACACAAGCCCGAAGTGCGCAGGTTGGAGAGCTATCGTTCATAGAAGACCGTTGCACACACACCAAAGGTTTCCCGCTCAAAGACATTTTTCAATGTGGGCCTAGATGTTGTTCCACTTGGCAGACCACAAAAAATAGTAAATACTATTGCAGGTGTTGAAGCTCCAACAAGGACAAAGTACTTGAGGCTGTATAAAATTTGAGGAAATTAGGTGTTGAAATTGAGGAAAGGAATGCTTAAGTAAGCATTGAAATTTCCTATGATTGGAATATAGGTAGGATGTGTTGTAAGAGGCGTTGAGCATGATACTTTTCAAAAGATTAAAAGAAAAATCAACTTCATTTTTAGGACTATCAAGCCATTTAGAACAACTTTTAGGTATTTGGAGATGAAACCCTTCAAACGTGGCAGCTAGATTTTCTTGGGGACAAAACTCCTCAAGTATTAGATTGAGTTTCAAAGTATTACTAGGTTCATCATAGGTTGAGTGTGTTCAATAAGCTATATCAAATTATTAAAATTCAATTTGATTGTATGTGGTTGAATTTAATAAAAATACAAAAATATTGATTGTTGGAGTATTTTTTAGGTTACTATTATTTGTTGGGTTTTCATAGTAATATCAAAGCTTATGATTTTACTATCCTATGGAAAGCACAAAAAAAAAATATATTTATAAAAAATTAAAACAATCAAATATTTGTACGCCATATCAAAATGTGATGGGAACAAGGTATCAACATAGGGAACAAAAGAAGCAAAAAATGTCACATGAGGACAAAGAACATGAATTGTTGGAGGCGATGAAATCCTTAAAGGATGGGTAAGAACAACTTATCAAACTCCTCATATGTAGGATAAAGAAACCAATAAACAATTCATGCCACATCACCTTCAAGAAATGGTGCACAAGGAGCAAACTAAAATACCTCAATGAAGTAAATTATAGGTATAGGATCCCCTACATTCTTGAACAAAGAAGCCTTGTTTCCTAGAAGAAGATATGGAAAATCAACAAGAGGAGGATTTTGATCCTCTTTATGTTGAATACATGGTAAAGAGTGCTAAGTTTTGAGAAGATATTTCCTTCATGAATTTTTGTATGCTGAAGTAAAAGTCTGTTGCAAGTCAAGCTCCTCCAAGTAGGGCTCATAAAGAATCACAAAGTAGGTTGGGAAATTGTCCCCTCATTTGATGAATCCAATAGAGCTTCAACTTGAGTTTGGATCCACAAATTGAATACCTACTTCTCACTAAGCCCAATGTATAAGGAGGAAGCATTTAAATATGTGGTTCTTCACTTGGAAGGAGTTGCACATGAATGGTGCTATAATGAGATAGTCACTCAAGGGCATAGCCTTATCATCACATACAAGGAGTTTTCTAGGAAGTTGATTGGTAGATTTGAGAGGCAAGATCCAAAGGAGCACTTTAGGGAATTGGCACAACTACAATGCCATGACTCAATGGATGCATATGTGGTTGATTTTCATAGGGTAGCCATGATGGTCCTTGATGTGTTAGAGAGATGTCTCACTTTCCTTTTCATACAAGGGTTGAGAGAGCCACTTAAAGGCCTAGTTGAGGCCCTTGAATCAAATCCATTATAGATGACCATAAAAATATTGGACATTAGAGATCACTACACATAGCAAATCTTCCAAGGGTCTACCACTAGAGGTGCGAGTATAGGAGCACCACATCACTAGTAGAGGGTTTTGTACAACCCTTTTCCATATAGATTAGGGGTTGCACCCTCTCGACTTATGTGTCACTATTAGATAGACATACTTTTAGGAATTAGTAGTTAGGTGACTTGACCCACAATGAAATGTGGAGGAAGAAGTTATGCTTAAACTACAAGGAGACTTGTGACCCAACACATATTTTATTGGAAAGGCCAAGTACATTGGATAGAGTTGTATTTTGATGATGAGGGAAAGCTTGAGCCATGCATGGAGGCACAAAATTTGGGAGTGGATTGACATTTTTGATCAACCTATTTTGTCTTGCTTAAGGGATAGCAAATGCTAAGAGGAAGAACTTGCAATGTCCCCATTTTGATAGTGTGATATATTAGTGTAGAAGTGCATAGATGGGTGTGTTTGTAGTTTTTATTAGATAGTAAGAGTTGAAATAAGATGGGTGTGTGGTTCATTAGTTAGGCTTGTAGTGGATTGGAAAAATAAGGTGGTTAGCTAACAATTTGGTTTTAATTATGATCGAGTGATTTTTACAATCAACTATTTAGAACAACCATTGATTGAGGATAACTACTTTGTTAAGTGTTGAAATTAAGGAAAGGACAAACTTAGTTAAGTGTTGAAATTGCTTATGATTGGGGAATGTAGGGAGCACATGGGTTATATAGGCATTAAGGAAGAAACAAAAAATACTTTTCAAAACACTAAAACAAGAAACAACATTTTTAGGATTGTGAAGTTGTTTACAACAAATTTTGGGCATTTAGAGATGAAATCCTTCATATGTGGTAGCTACATTGTTTTGGGGACAAAAACCCTCAAATAGTATATTGTTTCAAAGTGTTACCAGGTTCATCAAAGATGTTTATATTTGCATGTTACGTGTGCCCAATAAGCTATATAGACAATTAAATTTTAATTTGATCAATATGTTTTTCAATATAGTAAAAATACAAATATATCTATTGCTAAAGTATTTTTTGGGTTATTATTACTTGTGCTTTTAGTTGGGTTCTTACAAACTAATGCCTATGGCTTGCAAAATTCACACCATAGTAACTTGAGTTACCCCATTGCTTGCCCTTACCTAAGCCACATTGCCTTTATCAAAGCTTACATTCTATTAATTTATTTTGGTGTCATTGAAATGACACTCCTTTAGAGCTCAATGCATTTTCCATGTTGGTACTAATGCTAGTCAACATAACATTCTAAGCCACCTCTTTGGCCATGTTAACACTAGCACAATGCTATGTTGTTGCCACATGGCATAGACCTATTAGGTTTTTGCACAATAATACAAATATGCACAATAGTCCATTCTATATAATCTGTACAAAACATGTACATTTGCTTGTCAGCATATCACTCACACAATGCCTTAAGCTCTTTCATCAATAGTTGATCACATGGGAAACCAAAGGATTATTGTAAGGGCATGGGGGTAGAGATGGATATAATACATAAACCATTGAGGAAAAAATACTAACCATTGATAATATTTCTAACATAGTATTACAAAAAGAACTTAACAATATAGTGCTAAAGATATAGGAGCACATGGAACAACATCAAAATCAAATACTATAAACCTATCATCTCATTTATTGTCACTAATTTAGAGTTTAAATGTATATGATTGCACATAATGATCAAAATTATGAGGTTCTTAAAACAAAGATTAATTAGCATTTGCATCTTCATTATTACATGCCCCAACACTTCCAAGTACAACAAACATAGAAGTATTAGGCAAAGACCTATTTCTTTCATTATATACAATAAAACCTATATTATCATATCTATGAATATGTTCATATTCTTTGGGATCTTCATTATTCTCACTTCATCATCTAGAACTTCACCACACTTCTCTACATCTTGACCACCATTCTACATTCACAATGTTAAATTTATGGAGTATGATGATACAATCACCCTATAATCTATACAAATTATCCTTTTGTATTTTCATAGTCAATGTAACCTACAAGACAATGGAAAATAATGCGAACTCAATGCAAGAGGCCATAATGTATCTGCTTTTTCCCTCAACTATTTCAGCATTTCTAGCCCTCCACAATTGCAATAAGATTTCACTAGATAACATAAGTTAAAATCTATTTAACTCTTTGTAAAAGATTTTAACAAAAAACAAAATTAATTTATCATCAGGTAATACCATCTTTATTATTCCACCCTCTATTTTCACCAAGAAACAAGGACCAAATATTTTTGATGATATTAAATTTAAAAAAAAAACAAGTGTTCAATAGATTCAACAACATTACACATGACAAACATTAGGATTAAGCTTATTATCTTTTAGAACATAATAATAACAATATATTTCAAAATTAATAACCATATAAAATAAGACTTCTTAGGTTCCAATGAAGAGTAGACATGTTTCAAAATATATTTCCAATCTATACTAGACATGCTATAATTTCATATGATATTTAGCATATTAAAAACTTCTTGGGTCTAACTAAGCATATGCCATATTCCTTTGATTTTTACCCTAACAAAGTGGGGGATCATATCTCCATTTAATTTTATGAGGAATCTCTTTATTAAAGCTTAGCCAACTTTGATAATTATAGATTTTTATTTTTTTTAATAATCTAGAAGAGGGAATTTTGTTTAGATTTCATTCCAATGTTATTAATTTTCTATTAACAAATAGATGACTAATAAAACCTTTTCTAGCCCACTCTTTTTCAAACCAATAGATGTCTTGGCAACTCTCAAGCTCTTCATATATTGCAAAAAAAATTAGTGAGCTAGTATGTTTAACAATGAATCTTGCAATAATAGTATCATGGGGTGAAGACCCTTCTACTCTAATTTTCTTTCCAATGGTCATATTTATATGATTTTTAATCAAATTTTCATGGTTTAGGCCCTTAAAGAGATACGTGAGTTTATTTTACTACAAATGTAATTACATATAGTATAAAGTATTTTAAATTCATACCCCTATTTTTTCAAGATAACATTTATGTGCCACATCATATCTTTTTTATTGCCTTTACCATCAAACCACAATTTTTTTTTAATTATATATCTTGGGAAAACCATTATGGGAAAAACCTAATCTCCAAAGCACTAAACCAATGTATTATTCAACAAAATAAACCTATTAAAATATAATATCAAGTTCTTGTGTCCATGGAGATCACCATTCTCTTCCCATGGTAGATATTTGGCAATGTAACCTTGCAAAAACTCCTTTCATATGTCTCCATCTCAAGCCCCCAACATATAGACTCGTGGAGGCACAACAAACATCATAAGGCATTGCCATGGGCCCCAAATATGATCCACACTCCATTATTTGTCATTTACCAACTTTAAAAAGATGCTTTATGATGTGTGATGGTGTGTATTATATGTGGGCCAAGATTCCTAATCCACTTTATAACCTCTCTTAATCATGGTCTTACACATCATAATATCTCTTATAACATATGTTTGTCATAGATGCTCTTACACATCTTTCATTACAAGATAATCTCTTACAAATATATCTACACATGTAAATACCAAAATAAAAAATATAATTACACATGGCATAATGGCCAAGGCATAAAATAGAATGCCCCATGTCATGAGGACATAAAATAATAAAAAAATAAATAATATGAACATTAGGACTTGCAAGGTGCATGACACACCTAATTCCAACATTCCCCCACTTGTCATATACCTTCCAAGAGAAAAAAGAGGACACCAAAAAATAGTGAACTAACCACTGAAGTTATAACCATGTTACACCAACTAACTCTTGTGTGCACACAAACTCAACCAAGCACTTGCAACATCCATCAAATAACAACCATCTTGAAAACAAAACTCTCACCCTCCATCATTCCCAAGCATCAAAGATAAGAAACCAAAGCCAAGATCACACTCTAAATGTCATGCATCAACATGAACACATACACCGAAGTCCATCTCTCATGGAATAAGATCAAGTATCCACCAAATACTCAACAACAATTAAAATAATAACAAATTTCTAACTCATCCAACTAACCATACCTTTAAAATAGGGTACACACATCACAAGTAGACCTTTTTCTATCAATATAACAAACCGAATCCACTATTACAACTCCCTATATATTCATTGTCTTGCACAAAGTCTATCTCCAATAGTAACACACACATAGAAATACAAAAAAATTAAAGAGCTATGTACCATAATCTAATGACCCTAGGAATCCCATTGCATAGGGAATTTCAAGTTTGAAAATAACCAAAGCATAAAATGAATCAGCCAACAACACTCACATAAAAGATGTAGTTAAATCCTCTATCACATAGTTTCAAACACATACCAATTTGCAAACTTGAAAGAGAAATTGCTACAAAACTCTCCCCTAATCACCATAACACTCTTAAGTTCTTCACATCGCATAGAAGAAAAATATTAAAGAGATCCAATTATCCTTATTGATACTAAAAAATAATGAAGTACAATTATAGTAAATGATCAACTCAAAAATAATCTCAACTCCAACATGAAATGAACCAAACATTTGGGATACAGAAGAAACCATCGATAGAAAACTTGCAAATCAAACTATGTCCTACCAACATTAACATGTTCTCTAATTGTGATAAGTAATATTTCCTTCTAAATCCCCAATAAAAAGGACTATCAAAATCTAACCATCCAATCCAATGTCAAACATAGTAGAAATAGATGTAATCCTCTCAAATTGAAGGAGATCAATTAAGCATTCCCACAAGAGGGAAAGCCCAAAGCCATTGACCATCTCCTATATGCTTATAAACAAAATGACTTGAAAATTGAAATTATAGCTCAAGATCAAACATAAGAGGATAATTCAAATAATAACCATGTGTCTACTCCCCAAAATAAGTGCTAAAAAATAACATCAATAGCTCAAGACTTAAAGCAAATGATATGACAAGAGACAAACAAATAATTAATGCATTTGAAAACTAGGTGGGTGATACCTACTATATCATTCACTATTGAGAGTACCAATATTGGGGAATGAGATTGATCCTCAAGGACACACCAAGCCACAATAAATCTCAAAATCTCCTCAATAGGTCCATGCTAAATTAACATCCAGACTAGGTATAGGCTCCTCCATCTTTCTACTAAAACATCATCAAGAGAATTACCATTCTAATGCAAGATCCAAAAGCAAGAGATTGAGCCTCTCTCAAATTTGGCATAGGTGTACAACCAATCATCTCATGCCAATTGAAATCTAATGCAATATTGCAATAGCAAGAATCTTGTAAGAAAAATGATCACACCACTTATCAATCAAATTATTACAAACCATTGTCAAATATTCCTTTGTAAAATTAATGTTGAATCCAAGAACCTACCATGACATCATAATTACCTCATTACTACAACTCAACTAAAAGCTCCAAAATATTTGCATGTTAATGGGTTGTCCAAATCTTTATACACAAGGGATCGTTGATCTAGATTGATCGATCATAACAAACAACCCAACCAAAAACTCCAAGAGCCTTCCATGGCAACAAATTTTCAACATCTTCAAAAGAATGAAGATAAGCTTCCTCTCTCAATAGAACTAAATATGTCAATGAACTCTCACTACACATAAGAAATATGATCCAAGAGCTCCTCCATGAAACTAATAACAACTATAGATCATCATTAATCACAAAGTGATAGATCCACATCACTGCCAAAGCTCCCATTGAATCATGATACAAGCTACACATGGCATCATGATAACAAAACCATAAATGTAGATCTCTCGTGGCTCATGCACAATCACTCAATTGCAACACCAATATCTCTAAAGGATGAATTAGAACCAAAATATCCAACCAAGAAGATAGAAGTGACTATGCAACCACATAAAGCTCCCTTTGAATTATGATCTAGATCCTCTTATGCTACCATAATCAACAGCTACAAGTTATAAAATACAACTAAATTAGGCACTCCAAACACCAACTCTATCTCACTATAATGAACATACCAATGCACTAAGATGACTAAGAAAGGTCAATCTGACATAATCCATGCTAGATAGCCCATAATATTTGCACACATGTGACATCTCAAAAGTGATAGAAAAGCACGGCCAATGCTCCAATTGAAACCAAAGAAACAACAAAACCAATAGATCTTGAACAATGTAATAAATAGATTCAACGCCACATTATCAACATGAAAAACAGAGGAAAATAGAGATAACATGTAGATTATCCATGACTCAAACACCAATTCAACTCTATATTTAGTTTACTACAAACCCATAATAGAGTAACCACACTTGAGGAACCCAATAAATAATGTTTAATAAATGTTGAGTGGCAAGGTACATACCAAACCTTCCACACTTAAGAAGGCTGCAAACAACCTCCACAAACCATGAACACAAATATGCAACCATCTCCATTTAGAAAATGTTGAACAATAGTCTCTTCACATATCTACAAAACCTTAGGTTTTAATTAAAATATAAAACCTACAAATCTATCCATGCAAATCTAAATCCATTTATACATCCAATAACCCACAAAATTAAAACAAACAAAATCTATAATTTGAAATAATACAATATCAAAAATATGCAAATGCATAGATTTTAAAATAGAAAATTTACAGAACCCACATATCCAAATAATATGAATTTGAAAACATGCAAGTACAAATATCTAAAAGGATTAGAAGGTTGTTTAGGAAATTAAAGGCACCAAAAGACCAATTCCATAACCATCACTAAGTACATGCAAGCCTAGGATTCAGGTTGACTAGGAGCTTCCAAGTCACCAAAAGACCAAATCCACAACCCACATGCACTAGGGGTTAATCATCTAGTGCTTTCATGAAGCCAAGGGCTAAAACTATGAGCCCAACATAAGCAATCCTTATGGTATTCAATGCATCTAATGCTTTCCCATGTGAGTAGGTGGAAAAAAGTAAATAGCCAACATGAACTCTCTTTCACTACACATGACCATAGGATAAAGGAACACAACCACCATGTTAGAGGATTATTACACATTATCAAATAGGAGATTTGGGTTATAGTCATGTAACATTCATACACACTACCAAATCCATTATACCTCTCCACCATTCCACTAGAGCTTACCATACTATTTCTTGAAATAACAAACCAAATCTTCCACAAAATCCCATTCATACAAGGACTAATAAATAACCAATTCCTTCCAACATATTCTTAGAAGCTTTCTAGGATAATAAATTTCCAATGAATGACTACCTAGAACTAAATCACCATGAATCCATCACATACAATGATATGCAAACACATGAGAGCACATGCAAACAACATGCAAGTCCATGCAACTCACATACAAGCCACTTTTGTTTTAATACCAAATGTTAATAAAAGTACCCACAAAACCCTTACTAGTTAAATAAAATATTCATAATTATTGAGTATTATACGAATTATTACATTAAATATTTGGGGAAATTAACATAGTAATCATATCTATAAGAATTTTAGTAGCATTTTGACATGTAAAGAACACTTATAAAAGAATGAATGAAAGAGATAGAAAGGAAATCAACCAAAAGAAAGATATTGACCTATATACCATGGGAAAAACCTTTTGAAAAAAATCAACCTTCAAAGCACTAAACCAATGTATTATTTAAGAACAATAAACCTATTATAGTACAATATCAAGTTCTTGGCTCCATGGTGATCAACATAATCTTCATTTGGTAGAAATTTGAGAGTATAGCCCTATAAAAAATCCTCTCATAAGTTTCCATCTCAATCCCTCAATATACAAACTCATGGAGGCCCAAAAAAATACCATAAGGCATGACCATGGTCCCAAAATACAATGGTAAAAATTCATATGACCCACACTCCATTATTTACAATTTACCACATTTAGAAAGATAATCTATAATGTTTAATAACATCTGTCATAAGTGGGTCAAGGTTTCTAATATGCTTTTAATCATGCTCTTGCACGTCATAATATATCTTACACCATTTATTTATCATAGATACTCTTACACATCTTTAATGACAATATATTCTTTTACAAATATATTTAAACATGTAAATTCTAAAATAAAAATAATACATATGGCATAGTGATCAAGGCATAAAATGGAATACCCCATTTAATGAGGGCACATAAAATAATTAATAATTAAATAATCTAAACATTATTACTTACAAGGTGTATGGAACACCTAATCCCAACATTCTTCCACTTCTCATATACTTTCAAAGACTAAAAAGAACATAAAAAATTTGTGAACTACCTACCAAGGATATAACCACATTGCACTAATTGACTCCTATGTTCTCACAAACTCAACCAAGCATCTACAACATCTATCAATTGACAACCATTTTGACTATAAAACTCTCATCCTATTTCATGTTCAAGCATGAAAGATAGGAATCTAAAGATAAGATCACAATTTTATTTTCATACTTCAATCCAAACACATACACCAAAGTCCATTTCCCCTAGAATAGGACTAAGTATATGCCAAAAACTAAAAAATTGAAATAGTGACCATAACTTATTGTAAACTCATCCAAATAACCATACCTCAAAAATAGGATACACACATCATTATTAGACCGTCTACTATCAACATATTTAGTCCAATCCAACATCACAAGTCCCTCCATATTCACTATCTTGCATAAAATCTCTCTAATGGTAACACACACATAGACAAAAAAAAATCTCAAGAACACGCATAGTGGATGCAACTAAATCCTCTATCACATAGCGTCAAAGTTCACACACCAATATGCAAAACTACAAGAAAAAGTACTACAAAAATCTCCCCTAATCACCATAGTTGTCCCAAGTTCTTCACATCATAAAAAAGAAAAATAACTAGAACAAAAAGTGTTCAATCAACACTAATCTCAAATCTAACATGAAATAAACTAAATATTTATGATACACAACAAACCATGGAGAGAAAACTTGCAAATAAAACCATGTTCTACCAACACCAACATGTGCTCAAGTTGTGATACATAAGATATCTTTCTAAATATTCAAACAAAAAATGGTCAATGTTTAACCATCCAATCTAATACTAAACAAATTGAAATAGATGTAATCCTCTCAAACTAAAGGAAGATCAAACACGCATTCATGTAACAAGATAATATGCCCAAATCCACTAGCCATCTCTTGTACTCTTCAAAACACAATGACCTCAAAATTAAAATTGCAACTCAAGATCAACCATATGAAGATAATTCAACAATAACTATGTATCTACTTTATGATATCCCATTTAAAATATGAACGCAAATATTATTTAAAACATTCTTGCATATATTGTTTGGATTTAGATACTTTAACCCACATCTAACACAAACCTAGAAATTTCCTCTTCAATACATGCCCACAACAACTAATCTTATAACAACCCAAATTATGGGTTCACAAAGATGTAAAATAAATGGTAGATCCTTCCTTATATTAATGGACTCAAATACATTACAATGAATTCAACAAAGGTAAATAAACTCTTGAGATTTTCTTATTACCACGTAGATCTAAAAAACATTACAAAATGCTTTAATAACAACATAAATAACATGAAAAACACAAACAAAATATGTTGCAATATAGTAGATACAATGACATTAAACTATTTTAATCGACCCCATAATAAAAAAACAAATTATAGAATTTGATCTAGTTGGAATTATTAAATGAGTTAGAAATATAATGCAAAATGTTGCTACAACAACTATTACCATCTAACAATACAATACTCACTCCCATGACAATAAGAATGCCATATAACCTGACACAACAAAAGATCCATGAGCTTGAAGCTCATGTGTGTGACCCCCAAGTGAGATCATCCTACCAAATCAAAGGGTTTTCATCCTCAGGCTTGTAAACTAAAGAGTTTCCATCCTTTGGTTATTTGTAGTTCTAAAGGTTTTCATCTTCAAGTTTGAAACTTTGTATAATATGTGCTCTAAGTAGTATTTTTCTATAGATTACTGTGTAGACAACTAAATCAATCTCCAACCATGCATCTAACCAAAAATATCATAAAGATCCATGGATGATATGAAATCCACTAAAATAATGGCTAAGATCTATTCTAAGACCATGGGTAGTTGTGGATGTAACCACCACATTAAAGATACCCAAGGAGCAGGTGGCTAGTTGATGCATGCATGCAAATGAATTTATTTTTCCTACTCAATATTTGCATTTCCTTATTTATCCTTTGCTTGAATTTTCATGTGAATTCATGCCCTTAAGATTTGATAATTATTTTTGGATGGGAAAATCCCTCCTAGAAAAGTCATGCGATCAATTTTGGCATTAAAGGCACAATTTGGGTCATGTAGGGAGATAGGTGGGGTAAATGGTGCAAATAGGGTGGGAATGTTAGTGTTCAGAGGTTGGAGATTTCATATGACTCATACCATTGGTTAGGAGTTGGGATTTGAGTAGAAGGAATTCTAGTAGGGAAAGGTTTGATACTCCAAATAGAATAGAGGAAAAAGGCAATGTTGAGTGAAAGGGGATGTAAGGATGGTAAAGTCTGATACTTCGATAAATTGCATACACTTAAGAGATTTCACAGTTAGATATATTTGGGACCTTAGATAGGTATATGAGGGATGACAATAGGGAGCACCTATGCAAATTTTGATCAAAGGAGACACAAGAAGTGGGATATAGGCCTTTGGTTCACAAACACAAATTAATTGAACATGGAACATTACAAGTCCGTACTTCCTAAAATTGATTGTCCTCAAAAAATTAAAATTCACCCTTTCCAGATATCCATAGTATTCCCTTGCAACATCCTTAGTAGGTAGGATCCTCCAATAAACCAAATAATTTATGATGGCTCCACATCCAAAATATGATGGCATCTATTGCCTTTTTGAGCAACACCCCACTATATTCTCCCAAGCATGACCAATTGACCCATGATAGTTTCTATTTATAAATAGTCCCTCAAAATTTATTTCACCCTCTTATTTACTAGTTTCATTTGTCTAATTGCTTGAAGTTGATAACTTATGTGGGGATAAGTTCTGCCTTTGTCAAATGAAATAATCTCTCCTTGAAGAAACTGAAAAACATTTTATCTTAGATTGTAAAGCTTACAGTGACATGAGAGAAAGCTACATAAGTGGGTTAACAGCTGCAAATTTTCAAGATTTATTCAGCATGGAATGGCTGGGCAGAATGGGAGAACTCATTATCAAACTTAATGGCAAGAGAACAGCACTTCACAATGCTAAAATAGCAGGGGTCACTGTCCCATAGGCCTTCTTTTGGTCTCGTGGACGTTAAAAGTCTTCTATTCTATTCTATTCTATTATAGTGAAAAATTTAAGGCAACCCTTATAGCCTAATTGCATCTTTGAAAGGGGGAAATGACGATGGTTTTTTCTAGGTGCTGCTCTTCCTACGCGTGGGCTATGGTTTCTGCACCCTAGCCGCGTGCCTGGGCATGGAGGGCAGCCTTCTTTGCTGCGTGTGAGGGGACTTTTGCTGGCTACGTGGGCTTACTGCTTGGGGTGGGCTTAGGTTGCGTTGGTTCTTCATTCTTTCACGCTGCTATTTCCTTTGTCTGTGGTTTTTCTTAGCTGTCGTATGGTTTAGGGGTTTGGTTTTATTTTCTCTTGGCTGCGGTTGTTAAGTACGCCTGTCTTGGCTTCACTTTTCTCGTGGGTTCCCCTGTGCTTCGGTTAGTGCGGGTGTGGGGATCGTTTCTTCAATGAATGGTGTTGCATGGGTCTTTGGGCTAGTCGGATCATGCCTCTCTTCTTGGTGGTGGTCAAATCTATCCAAATATGCCTAATTCTGGTGAGGGATCATCGAAGTGTAGCGTTTTTAGAATGCATTGAAGTCTAGTGTTTTTAGAATGCAAAAGGTGAATGGTTGTTTGGAGAGATGTCAAGATTGGTGATTCAACCGGACTTTGTGGTCGAGGATGTGTAGTATTATAGCAACCATGTGTTGATCTGCAAGTTTATGGGGTTGTGGGTGTTGTTTCTGTTTCTATAATTGTGGGTTCGCAAGACATGGAACTTTAGTTGGAAAACTCGGACTCGGCGCGGATTCGTCAGCCCAAAAATGTGACTCGGAATCGAGACTCGGCACGGACTCGAGAAAAAACTCAGCTAGGACTCGGCAAAAAAAAAAACCATAGTTTTACAAAAAAACAAGAACAAAATTACAAATTAATGCATTTAGAGAACATAAGAGCCTAATTTGATTATCAAACACTCATAATTCAAAGATTACACATGTCATATGATCATTGAACACTCAATAATTGAAATTTAATCATTCATAGTCATCAAATACTCATAGTTTCAATGTATAACAACATCGATTATAAATGTTTCCATATAATCCTAGCTTCTTTCAACCCCAATTCAATTTGCAGACCTGTATTTCACAAACTTGAGTGTTAAAATGAAAGAAAAAGTTAAAAAAAACATGGGTTTTTTACCCTTTTTGACTCCCAGCCACGTAGGAGAGTCCTGGGTCGGCGGCCAAGTCATGAGGTCGGACTCCCAAGTCCTGACCCAGGACTCTTTTGGACTTGACTCTCGAGTCCGTGGTGAGTCGACTCGGCTCACCAACGGACTCCCAAGTCTGCCAAGTCCACAACGAGTCTTGGAGAGTCCACGAACTATGCATGGAACCTTGAGGGTGATATTGATATAATGTTGGTCGCTAAAAACTTTTTCATGGTGGATTTTTCCTATGTGGTTGATAGGAATAGAGCTTTTGAAGGTGGGCCTTATTTCTACAATCAAGTGGGTCTTTTTTATTAAACCTTGGCATGCTGGGTTTAATTCTATGGAGGAGCTCTCCTCTAGGGTCCTTGTTTGGGTGCATCTCCTTTGCCTTCCTCTAGAGTGTTGGAGAAGTGATATATTGTAGATGGTTGCTCTTTTGATTGGGAAGCCTATTGGTCCTTCTCAACAAACATTGAATAAAAAGGTACTTTCCTTTGTTTGTATGTGTGTTGAAATTGACTTGAATACCCGTTGTCAGACTTTGTAGATATTAGCATTGGTTTGGCTTTTTAGACTTAATAGTTGGACTATGAAGCATTGTCTTTTTGGTGTCGACTATGTCATAAATATGGTCACCTATAGTGAAAGTGTCCCAGAGCTATCCCTGCTCCTAGCTTAGGTAAAGCCCCTTCCCATTTTGTTCCAAAGTTGGATAAAGGTAAGGCTCCTATGCAGGGGGTGGTGGCTGATAAGGAGGGTTTTATTCCTATTAAGTCTTGTAACAGAGGAAGAAGTCAAAAGAGAACCCTCAAAGATAGGCAAGAAGAAGATACCTTTAATAGGTTTGATGCCTTAGATGCTTTGGCTCAGGAAGAGGGTGTGCCCATTGACATGCAGGTGGCAGATGGATCCTGTGATGAAGTGCACCCTAGGAATCAATAAAATGATAATTTCATCTCTTCTCAGTTGGGGGTTCAGGAGGCTTAGATGGTGACAAATCTTCTTCCCTCCGTTCCCAAGACGGGGGGGTGGAGCAAGTATGCTAACAGAGGTTATTGAGGGTTCTGTTGTCCCTGGTTCTGGACTTATTTCCAAGAAGGGTAATGCTAATTTGGGTAAAAGTAAAACATCCTCTCTTGTTTTGGGCCTTCAACAAAATCCCCTTAAAAAGGGGCTCTTGAGAAGCCCCTTAAGGCTGGCAGGAAGGACCAGGAAAAGGTAAAGTTAATTAGTGAGACATTGGTGGATCCTGGATCAGTGAGGACTATTTATTTTCATTTCTCCCAACCTCGTGCTATCATGGAATGTAAGGGGTATGAATAACATCCCTAGACAAAAAGCTATTTGCGAGTTGATTCAGGTTCACTCTCCTGATTTGGTTTTTCTTCAGGAGACAAAGTTGTCTATTGAAAGTATGTTGAGTATGGCTTCTATGATCTAAGGTAGAGGTTAGTGTTAGTGTGTGGTTGCATAGGGAAACTTTGGTGGGGTTGCTTGTTTGTGGAATCCACATAGGGTTATTCTGATCTGGTGGCTCTCTTGCAGGTATTCTATTTATCTAGCTACTTCCAATCTGGAATCAGGTGAGATAATTATTACTTCTAACATTTATGCCTTGATTGATCTCCTTGTTAATTCCTAATTGTGGTATCACATTAGATATGTGCGCTCTTTGGATCCCTTTCTTCCCTAGATTTTGGTGGGGGATTTCAATGTTATCTCCTCACTTGAGGAGAAGAGAGGTGGTATTGGTCATTTGGATCCTTCCTTGGAGCTCCTAAGGGACAATGTTGCTCTCTTGAACTTGGTTGATATCAAACCTTCTAATGGTATGTTTACATGGAATAATAGGAGAAGTGGGGATTCTTCTATCTTGGAAAGGTTAGACAAGTTCTTGGTGTCTAGCTTTTGGGTGGGGGACAGGTGGATGATTAGCTCTGGGATTTTAGATCGGAAAGGATTTGATCACTTGCCAATTAAATTCTTTGCATGCTTTTCTAGATATTCCAAAAACCAGCCTTCAAATTTTAGATTATGTGGCTTTGAGATTCATCACTTAAGGATCTTGTTCTTGTTTGGTGGCATTTTGGGAAGCCAACGCGTCGCACTGCAATGTACTCCTTCTCCAAGAGGCTTCAATATGTCAAATACATGCTGAAACGATGGAATAGGCACCAATTTGGTAATGTCTTTCAGGATAAGAGGTATGCTCAAGTTCACTTGGATTTCATTACTCGATAGATTTGGGACCACGGTCTTACTGAGGAAAATGGTAAGTTGGAAGCTACTGTTGTGAAGGAGGTGGAGGAATGAGAATTGTGGGAGGAAATTTTCTAGAAGCAAAAGTCTCGCATTGATTGGCTCTAGGAGGGTGATAGGAACACTTCCTTTTTTCACAATTTTGTTAAGGATAGGAGTCAATGTAATATCATCTCTTCTCTTAGGTCCTCTGAGGGGATCCAATTATCTTCCTTTGGTGACATTTCAAAGGAATCTGCTCGGTTCTTTTCTTCTCTATTCATAGAGGATTCCCCTCCTACCATTGAGGATGAGACTTTAATTTTGGATTGTATCCCTTCTTTGGTGACTAGCGAGATGAATGACTCTTTGCTCAAATCGTTCTCCATTTTTGAGCTAGAGGACATAGTGTTTCAGATGAAGAAGTGGAAAGCCCGAAGGCCTAATGGATTTCCGGTTGATTTCTTTTAGGAGTTTTGGGAGGTTATCAAGTCTAATATTCTTAAATTTGTTCAAGAATCTCAAAGGAATAAGCAAATGGTAAGAGCCATGAATGCCACTTTTTTTTTGCTCTTATCCCAAAAAGAGATAGATCTAATTCTTTGGATCTCTTTAGACCAATTTCCCTATGTAATGTTGTGTACAAAATTATTGCTAAGTTGATTGTACAACCTCTAAAGTCATGGCTAAGTAGGTTAATTTTTGAGGAGTAGGGTGGATTATTGCAGGCAGACAAATTCTTAATGGGGTTGTTATAGCGATTGAGATTGTCCACTCCATGGCCTCCTCCAAGGAGAAAGCTATGTTCATTAAGTTGGACATGGCCAAAGCTTGTGACCATGTTAAATGGGCATTTCTAACCAAGATTCTAAGGGCTTTTGGGTTTGGCAGTGCCTGGATTGAGTGGGTTATGAGTTGTGTCACTTCCTTCTCTTTCTCTATGCTAGTCAATGGTGAACCTTCTGAGCTTTTTGAAGCATTTAGGGGCCTTTGGCAAGGTGACCCCTTGTCCCCCTACTTATTTATCTTAATGGTTGAGGGATTAGGGATGTTTATTAAATCTTGTGTGGAGCTTGGTCTTGTACAGGGATGGCGTTGGGGTAATAATTTACCCCCCTGACCCCATCTTTAGTTTGTGGATGATATTGCTCTAATGGGTATGGCCAGAGTTGAAGTTGTCAACTTGAGGAATATTTTGGATACTTACTTGGGTGCTTTGGGACAAGGTATCAATGAGGGTAATTCCTTCACCTATTTCTTTAATACTTTGAGACTTATCCAGAGAAGAATTGCTAGAATTCTCATATTCCAGATGGGCTCGCTCCCCTTTGTCTATCTTGGTATTCCTCTTGCTGTCCATTCGCTCCCTAGGTTGGTTTGGCAGGATGTTATTGATAAGTTTCACAAAAAGGTTATCCACTGGACTTGCAAGTGGCTCTCTACTGTTGAGAGAGTGACTATTTTGAAGTTGGTGGTTCAGATTCTCCCTTTGTATAGGTGCTTTGTGTTTTCTACCCCTTCTTGCTTTATCAAAGAATTTAAGAACCTCTCTCAACAATTTCTTTGGTCTAGTAACCTCCTCTTGAGGAAGTGGAGCTTGGTAAGTGGGATAATATATGTAGGCCGAAGTAGGAAGGTGGTCTTGGGTTGCAATGGGCTGATTTTCCTGGACAAGTTTTGGCAGAAAAGTTGTACTGGTGATGGTGCTCATAACAATATCATATTTGGGACAAGATCCTCACCTTAAAATATTTAGGGAGAGTGGAGAGTGTTGATGTTCCTAGATTCAACCTTATGGGAAGGGTTTTGTGATTTGGGGTACCCTTAAAAGGGAGCCAAGTTGGTTAAACAAGGGTTGTTTTGGATATGTAATAGAGGCTCAAAAGCTCTTTTCTGGTTTGATTCCTGGGATGGTCATCCTTCGATCATGTCAAAACACCCTCATTTGCAGTCTTTATGCAAGAATTTTCTTGATGCTACTTGGTCTAGATTTGTTGATTTCAAATCCTCTCATGTTCTTGGTCAGGCTACCGTATATAGGTGGAAGGACCCACATGAGTGGCCTCTGGGGGGATCGATGGAGGAGCATCAGGAGTTGGCCAATATTCTAGCTAGAAAGGTTTGTAACTCTCTTCTGGGGAGAGATTTTTTGGCCTGGGGGCATGATCCAAAAGGTATGTTCTTAGTTTCCTCTAGCTATCAAGAGTTGGATAAGCAAGTTTTCGGGTGTACTAGGGTCCCTTGGTGGAAATAGGTTTCGAATAAATTCTCTTGGTTGAAGTGCAATTTCTTCTCTTGGCTTGTGGTGCATAATAGATGTCTCACTTGGGAGAATATTTGGAAGCGTAGCAAGGTTCCTCTATGTGTGTTATGTGCACCAACAATGATGAGTGCACCTCATACCTCTTTTTTCACTGTCCCTTTGTTAGAATGATTTGGCACTTCTAGTAGGGCGTTTGGAACCAGCCATGCAGATATGCCTATTCTTTGGTTGACTTTTGGATTGGGCTGGGGAACCCTCTAACCAAGACCTCTTTCTTTCAATTTTTTTGGAAAATTGGCCCTAGTTTGATTATTTGGCATATCTAGTTAGAATGTAACCATAGAATCTTTCTAGATAAGAAGCTTCAAGTGTGACAACTATGGTTGAGACTCTTGGGAGTTATCCAAGAGACTCTGGTAGTTAAGTGTGATTTGTCTGTCCTTATGGATGCTGGAGATATGGGTGTGATTTAGGATTTGGGGCTTTCAGACTGTGATAGGAGTGGCTCCTTGCCTGGGCCGAGTCGATGTGTCAAAAGGAAGGTCCAAAGATGTGGTAATTGGAAATCCCCTCCTCCAAGGGTGTTGAAAATTAACATTGTTGGGTCTTCTAGAGGCAACCCTGGGCATGATGGGGTTGGTGGTATTGGCAAGGATAGCTCAAGGGTGGTTGAGTTCTTCTTTTTGACATAAAGAGGCTAGCAAACCAACAACCTTATGGAGGCTTTGTCTATTTTTTTTTCACTAAAACGAGCTTGTGCCCTTGGTTGGAGAAGGATAATTTGTGAGTCAGATTCTTAGATTGTGATTAAGATGTTGAACAAGAGTCAATTAGATGGTGTGAATTGGTAATTGGTTGTGGTGGTCAAGCAAATCATTTCTTTGGGTGGAGTTTTGGATTCTATCACCTTTTCCATATTCCATGAGAATGGAATAAGGTGGCTAATGGCTTGGCTAAATGGGCATCTAAACGGATGGGGACTTGGAATGTGGAAGACTGGGGAAGCCTTCCGAAATAATTTTCTTAAGTATTGGAAGACCTTGTTATGGAGGATATGAGATGTTTCTTGGGAGTTTCTTAATGGCTCTATTTTCGGATTTTGACCATGGTGAGTCTATTGCACTATTTTGCTTTGTACTGATTTATTGGCTCAATAAAGTTTTTACCCATTTTATTTAAAAATATATCGCATATTTGAAAGGTACCTACACTACTTGATGTTATTTAATTGTTGGAGGGATGGATCAAAGGTGTATACACTTATTTAATTTGGCTATAATGAACTTGTGAAATCGACCCTCTTCCCTTCACTCTAATGGTAAGTACCGTACACCTTGATATGCTTGATAATGACCTCCTTGAAGCACTTCTAAGAGAATCTCTCTTTGATTCTTCTATAGATCTTGTGGGATTTGAAGTTTCCCACCATGGGTGTATCATTCATGGTCTTCAAATTTTTTTGTCTTAACTTCAATTCAAGTGCTAGGAAAATTCTATCCCTAAAGAAAATGAGGCCATCTACTAGTCCATCTTTGACATCCATGACTTTTCCATATAAAGTGTTAGAAATAATTATTTTTTGGGATAATTATGGAAGCTAAGGTAGTGGAACAACTTCCTACACTAATTTTGAGAGGAAGATAATGCAAAAATTTACAGATCTTTATAACACTTACAAAAACTTAAATTGAAATAAACATAAATATTTTGCATACCAAAACACAGTGATTTACGTGGGGAAAACCCTTTCGAGAGAAAATTCCCACACTCCAAAATCCATCCAATATTTATTCAAAAATACAAAGATTACAATAAACTTGCAGAGCAAGATTCTTACAAGAGTATCACCAACCAGAGATCCAGAGGAAACACAACCACTATCAAACTCTCAAAATACATCACAATACACAACCATAATACGACACCTTCATAAAATAGGGTTTCCTTCTAGGGCAAGTCAAGCCAACAAAATATCGACCATTAGATCTGAGACCTAATGATGAATGGTCCAACTTTACAATAATAAAATATACATAAAATTTGGCTTTCGGGGGTGTTGCCCCTGAGCCCCTATTGGGGCGCACGACCTACAAACCCCCTTTCAGGGGGATGATCCCCCCAGACCTCTCGCAAGGGGGTACCCCCTGCAACCTCCCCATGCTTACCTATCAATAGTACTACCTGATGTAATTGCATGGTCGAGACACATTTTCCCAACAAATCTACCATAGTAGATGTCTTCCAAACACCTTAATTGCCAAAAATAGAACTAGAAATGATCATTCTAGAGAAATCATCATGGGCTACATTATTTCCCCACTTTATATCAAAATGATAATCTTGGATTTCATTTACCCATTTTTAATTTATTTTTATTCAAATTAGGTTGATATAAGGAGAGATTTAAGCCATGGCAGGTCTCATCCATGCATCTACCACAAAGAATATGATGTTTGAATTTTACTAAAACATGCTTGATGGAAAAAATCTCCCTTAAAATATAGAAAAACCATTTTTTGAATCTTTTGACTTCACGTTCTTAGATTCAATAGAATCCCATTTTTTCATTAATTTGGTCATGATTCTAGCTTGTGAAACACCATATTCTACCATAAAGGGATGTGAGGAATCTAATGTGGAAATTGTAAGGCATGAGCTAATTTCCTTTCTTATGTGATCAAAAACTTTTAGAGTTCTATCCATCCATGCAACAAATATATTATCTATAATGTTGGTTAAGGGTGTTGCTATCCCTAAAAATCCCTTAACAATCCTTTTAACATGGTAGAATAAACTAAAGAACCTTGTAAACAAAGTTAGCGTGGTAGGAAATACCTAAGATGGAAAATTTTGATTCCTCTTCTTATTCACTTGCATGCCTTGAGCACTAATGATTTGACCTAAGTATAAAATATTCATGGTCCTAAACTCATGCTTAAATTACTTTACAAATGGAACATGTTGCTTTGGAGTATCAAAGATCCAATTTAGGTGCATGATCCTGCCATGCTTTTCTACATGTCATAGAATTTTACTAGCACAAATTTTCTTAATTGACCATTAGATACTAGGTTCATAATTAATTAAAAATTAGCTAGTGTACATTAGTCAATTTAGATGGCATGACCCAAAAATCAATGTGTCCAATAGGGTATCCAACAAGTATCTTGTTCATGTATCCCTCACAATTGAGGATATGAGGGTAGCTTGATCCTAAAATTGTCTTCATAAATTAGGGAGTGATAAATGCATGATTATCGCTAATTTATAGCTTTATGGCCTATTGGAGTCTATTGGGACTAAAATCTGTAGTTTCCCTTTTGACTAAGTTCCTTCCTTTTTATGCTTTAGCCCTATTTTCCTAAGCTCATAACGGATCTGAGAAAGTTGTCATGGGTAGTATTTTGTCAAAATTTATTTGCTTAGTTGGGTAGAGCATAAAAAATCAAGCCCAATTGCCTTTTGAATTTTTACAAAATATATTAAGGATTGAAAGTTATACTCTTGTGGGTTTTTTCCCTCCATCCAATCTTTTCCATCTGACCCACAATGTCTTGTCCTATTGCAATTCCTCACAAATGTGCAATTCTGCTTGGTTTTTCATAAAATTATTAAGTGCTAAAAATTGACTAAGTGTTAGCTTTCTGAAAATCCATCCTCCATCCAAACCTCACCTCTTCACTCGTTTCTATCTGATTCACTTGGAATTTTTTGCTTTACAAAAAATGGTATGCTCATTCGAAACTTTGCAAGCATTTCCATGTGAACCAGCCTATTCCACTTGCTCAACATTTTCTTACAGGCACATTTTAAAATCAACTAAACCCTGTGGGCCAATGGACCTCATCTTCTTGCACCAGCCTTGATGATGTCATCCTACCTTTCTTACATCATGCTAACATCATCATTTTCAAAGTCCCCAATCTAGCTCATCCTCCTTTGATGAACCCATGCTGACATCATCTTTGTTGACGTCACTTGTGGGAGTTCCTATTCTACCTAGATGTGTTGAACTTGGTAGATGCACTTGATTTTTTTGCCTATCCCACTTGGATGCTAATTGTCCGTAGTGACCCAATGGAGCCTTTCAACCCACATAAAGGTGTTGAAGAATGAAAGGGCCATGAAGATAGTTTGCGAGTGATTCGATGTGAACCAGATGTATCTCCCAAAGGTTAAAGTTCAATTGCACATGAAATTTTCACATGAAGTTGATAAGGGTGTAATTCTTTCCAATACCAAATGCGACCCAATTTCCCACATGGTGCACATTGTAGGGATTTGTTGCTTAATCGATCATGTTGTCGATGGCCTTCAGAGTCCCATAGTGCATTATTTTGGGTTGTAAATTAATATTTTGGTGCCCAATTGAACTGAGTGTCATGTTTTTGGCTTGTGATTATAATTTCAGATGATTTTCCATGTAGATCTAAGTGTTGTTGGTACTTTGCCACCAAACAGGAGTTAATGATGCAATGTCATGATGGTTTAATAACACTTTTAAGTGTTGAATTTCATATTTAAAATTCAACCATTGCCATTATTGTTGGTCGTGCCTTTGTTTCATTTACCTGCATTAATGGTGTTGCTCCCTCAACCACTAGAAGTTATTGCAGAGGACGTCCATCAATTTGATGTGTTCATTTTGGGGGGAATCTTCCTTAGGTTTTGATTTGTTGTTGCTATAGTGATCCATTCTAGGGTTGTCCTCGTCACCTAGTTTTATGGGAAATTTTGCTATTTTTTATTCATTGCATAATACATGAGAGTGGAGAAATAATTAGAAGTAGAAAATTAGAGAATAGTTACAAGAGCACAATGGTTTAGACATATTATTATAAAGAATTTTGTAATATAATTTGGCATTTTATGTCTTCATTATTGTGTATGCAAACTTAGAAAGTATATCAAATCTGATATTTTTCTTTAACACATTTTTTTTGGTGATGTAATCAATACTAGAGGAGTCTGACATGATTCTAATTTTGTTTTTGATATTTTTGTTGTACAAGTTGTAATAGCTCTTTTATATGATTGCATATGAGTTTGGGTAATTCACTAATGGATAACTAAGTAGATAACACTGTGAATGGTATTCATTGATCCTTTAGATAAGAAAATCACTTCCAATTTGTTTTTCTACTCTTGTTGAGTTAGCTCAAAATCCTCCACAATTATGTTGATGAACCATTTTATCCACATGATAACAACCCTAGCCTTGTGAGTATAATTTTTTTCTAGGAAGTCAAGCAATGATTTTGAGACCTAATAGAGTCTTCTATTTGATAATGATCTTGGAACATGTTATGGAGCACCATATTATGTTGATTGGGAGACATTTGAATACCAAAATAAAGTTTGTGTTGTTTTCTATGAAATGTGATAGTATTTGTGTCTGGGCCATCACCCTACCTCTTGTTGTCCAATAAACTTGTCCCTTGCAAGAAGTCCTCTTGCCTATGACTACTCTTAGAGGCCCATTAAAGACAACTCCAAGCACTAGAACCTCTTCTTCAATTTGAAACTTTAGCTTCCTATTTTTTATACATCTGTCAAAACTCACCAATGTAATCCAACCATCTTGTACACATATCCATTTCAATTCTCATCGCATAATATAAATTAAATACCTTCTTCTTACCTTTGGTAGTAGTGAGTTGCTTTCCTTTTTGGGCATGAGGAATCGTGAATTTATTAGCAACCATGAAATTGGAAATGAAAAAAGCTTCAATTTACATGTACCTTGAAACATTTTCTATTTTGAGTTCTTTAGTAATATCAATAATATCCTACATCATCAAGTCTAAGCTATCCTAAAATTGAGAGAAGGGATTCCCTTTCCATTTTGCCCCCTTCATCTCTTCATCACTATTAAAGTACCCCTCATAATAATAACAAATATTTTGAAATAACATGGTATGAAGTTGGTGTAATAATTTTTTACTACTACTATCCATGTGAACCAAAAAATAATAATTAGTGATACCAACTAAGCTATTCTTCTTACTTGTAGGCACACCAATATAGTTATCTAGTAAACCATTCTTACATCACATTGGATCCTTTCTTTCAATGCTAGGTAAACCCACAAAATTGGTTTACAATTCCAGTGAGGAAGGAAAAGTTGCAAAAAATGCCCCCATGCAAAAAAAATTGGTTTTTGGGGGTTCGAACGAACATCTGGTCTGAGCAAACCTATTAAATGTTGGGTCCCACATTTCTTGGAAAAAAAAGCAAAGGAAAGGGTTGTGGAAAGGGGGTTCACTCAAACCTTGGTTTGAGCGAACCTCCAAGGGGGGTTCGCTTGAGCCCCCCTTTTCCCCCCTTCTCCCCCTTTGACACCAAAAAACTCCAAAATTTTTCCCTTCGAAGCTCGAGCTGAGGATGAAAATGGAGGAGAATTCACAAACCCAACTGGATGATGGTAGTCCTCAGAATGAGTTATCCAACAAATATAATTTTAATATGTTTTGGTTTTATTATGTATTTGTTTTTTTAGTTTGATTAAACATGGGTTTTTCACGAAAATCAAGCTCTCTATTCTGCACATGTGGAAAAATAGCACATTATAAATTTTTTTGAAAATATCAATGCACTAGATATTGAAGTCCTTGATCCAACAAAAAAAAATTGAATTTCAATACATACAAAAATGTTATGTTGTATCTGCCCGCCTATGTCTGAATTGTAAGTGGTTTGACTTTGAAACTTGATTAAGGAAAAAAAATCAATAAAACACTATGAAACCAATTGGAAACACTAGATATCATAGTTACAAATCTAAATTTGAAAAAAATAGAATTTTATCCTTCATGGATTTTTTTTATGTTGTATACGATTGTGAGCGTCACTCCTTAAAAATGGTGTTTCTTGAAAAAACTAGTTTCGAAGGAGATGGAAAAAGAAGTGCAATCTAATTCCAATTTTTTTGAAAAAAATATATTTAGAATCTATAGACAAAATGTCACAAATCACTAGTTTGCATCATCTTCAAATTCCTCACCGTTTAGCCGCTATAGGTGCCCGAAAGTGAAGATTTTGTTAGAAAAAAATAGTTTAGTGTCCAATTTGACCAAAAATTGTAAACCAGTATTGTGGGATCACCCTACTTAGAATCTTAATTGATGTCTCTTGGATATTATTTGGAACCAATGGAACAACCAATTAATAAATATTCATCCTCATCATGCAATGCTAATTTCTCACTACCTTATTAGAGAACACTAAAATATTTATTAAGGTGTCTATACCTTCAATATCTACTATGGAGTCATTTTGCTAATTTAGGGCTAGTTGTCACTCCAATTCTAAATTTTCTACTTCTTGCAAGAAAATTTTCCCTTGCTCTCGCTCACTGATTTGTTTGTTAATATTTTCTAGTAACTTTGGTTTTTGATTCAAAATTTCTTCCTTGACCCTTTCTTGAAATTGTAATTATAGTGGACTCATCACTACTTCTAGTTCCATAATATTTTCTCTTAGTTCTTTATTAGATTTTTTTAGTCATCTTTTGACATACTTTCATCCTTACCTTGGAACTTGTGGTTTAACCCCCACAGTTCTCTATATGAGAAGCAAAGTTTTTTTCTTTTGAACTCATTTTGGTATTATCCTACTTTCCTATGATGGTTAATTTTCCCATTTAGAATTTTTTTCTTTGATTCCCTCCCCTTAGAAAGTTTTTTTAATTTAGAATTTTCTTTTTTTCAACTTTCTTATATATTATTCAAACAATCTTTTCATAACACATTTAAAACCCTTTCAAAAGGAAGTGTAACTTTGAAAATATTAGACTACTAATAATATTTGAAAATCCTTTCAAACTCTTCTTGTCATCTCTCTAGTATTCCATCCTAGTTCTATCTAATTTTACCTCTATTTTCCTTCATATTCATGAACATATTCAACTTATTCTATACATCCTTACTTTCCATTTCCTGGTTACTTGATAGGGTAGATACAAGTAATATTACTCGATGAATCTCAAACCCTATAATAAAGATACAGTTATGAAGCACAAATGTGAATAGGGAATCAAACCTTATAATAAAGATATAGTTATGGAGTGGTAATGAGAAAGGGGAATCAAATCCCAATTAGGTTGAAAAATAAGATGTAACACTTAGAAACATAGATATTAAACCTAGTTGAAAAGAATGATAAACCCTAAGGAAAAACCCTAGGGCAATGTAAGATCGGGTAGGTTCAAGTAAAAATATATATAATTTTTCTTTTACATAAATAATAAAATGTAACAATCAAGCATAATTAACCTAGATCAATCAAGAGTTGGATCAATAAACTTGAAATGTTATAGTTAAAAATTAAATGGAATAGATGGGATACTTAACTTTGTGAAGAAAAGTGAAGAAAATTAATGTAAATGACAAGTAGAATCTTGTTGGGCTCTATAACATTTTAATTAATTCTCTTGGTTTGATTAATATATTAGGCTCTATATGGTTTAAAAAATCTCTATGGATCACATTTTAGATTATAGGAATCAAACCTAACTGTCACAAGAATGGCTTGATAAGGGGGAGTGATTTGTGATCGACAACAATTATTTGACAAGAAAATGTAGTAATGATCTTGTTGTCTTTGCCTTATTTGTGTCTAATTTTTCCAAGGAAATGCTTAAAAACACCTTAGGGAAGATTCCCATATTGCAAGAGTCAAGTCTTCCTAAGCCAACATTCTCAAACATGCAAATGATCAATATAATGTAGATTTTGATTCTTTTGTCCTATTAGAAATTGAAATTTACTTTAGATATTCTTTTAAGTCTAAAAATCTAACATGGTATTAATTATAGTTTTAATGTCTTGAAATAGAAAAACATGTAATAATTTGTGAAACGTGTACCAAATTTGTTGATAATGGGGTAAGTGCAGAAAGATGGGAGACCAAAAAGTGGCTACGTCGTGGCCACTTTTTGGTCCCATACAAGACAACACAATAATGTTATAAAGCACACAATATGGCTTGGTAATGATCAAGCCTAGGATTAGTTACTACTAAGCCATAACATGCTCACATTTCCAAGAATAAAATATATATCTCTCTTTGTCTTCCCACCTCTCTCTACATCCTTACATGGCTCACACTCTCCCTCTTAGACTATACACATGAAATACAAATTTAAGTGACATTTACATATGGATATTTACTTTCTTATAATTTAAGTTAGATTTCATTTATATAGTTTCATGATGTTTGATAATGGTTTCAGATCTCTAGGAGTTATAATGTAGAGTCTAGGTTTTGGAAGATCTTATAATTTTTCAAACTTAGTTAAATTTTAGTAATCAATAAGCTCCTATCATCTTGCAATTGTCTAAAGTTAATTTTGTAACTGTTCAAAAGAATCATCAAGCTCCTCCTTAGATATCTCTCTATATCTCTCCCTCTCCCCTCTCTATATCTCTCTATCTCACCTCTCTCTAACTCCCACTATCCCTCTAGATATCTCACTATATGTCTCCCTCTCCCCTATCTCTCTCTCCCTAGATATCTATAGATATATCCCCCTCTCTCAACTTCTCTCCCTCTAGATATCTCTCTATATCTCGCATTCTCCCCCCCCCTCTCTCTCCCCCTTCCTCTAGAGATAGAAATGGAGATGGAGATGGAGATGCAGATAGAGAGGGAGATGGAGAGATAAAGAGAGAGTTAGAGGAGAGGGAGATAGAGATATATGGGAGAGATAAATATATAGAGAGGGGTAGAATGAGAGAGGGAGAGATGAAGAGATATAAAGATAAATATAGAGATAGGAAGAGATGTAGTTGTGAAGAGAGATGGAGAGATAAGGAGATAGATATAAAGAGAGGGAGAGATAGAAGGAGAAACATGGAGAGATAAAGAGACAAATAAAGATATAGATATAAAGGTCTAAGGGGAGAGAGAGAGGGGGGGATGGGGAGAGAGAGGTGATAAAGAGAAGTAGACAGGGAAGGAGGGAGAGAGGGAGAGGTAGAGATAGGGAGAGAAGGGAGAGGGAGAGATATAAAGAGATATCTATAGGGATAGGGAGAAAGAAAGGTGAGATAGAGAGAAGTAGAGAGGGAAGGATAGAGAGGGAGAGAAGTAGATAGAGAAAGAGAAGGAGAGAGGAAGAGATATAAAGATATATCTAAGGAGAGGCTTGATGATGCTTTTGAATAGTTACAAAGTTACCCTTAGACAATTACAAGATGATAAGAGCTTGTTGATTACTGAAATTTGATTGTTTGAAAAATTATAAGATCTTTCAAAACCTAGAATCTGCATTATAACTCCTAGAGATATGAAACCATTCTCAAACATCCTGAAAATATATACATGAAATGTAACTTAAACTATAAGAAAGTAAATATCCATATGTAAATGTCACTTATATTTATTTTATGAATGTAGTCTAAGGAAGAGGGAGAGTGTGAACTATGTAAGGAGGTAGAGAAAGGTGAGAAGAGAAAGATTTATTTTTTCTTCTTTGAAATGTGAGTGTGTTATAGCATGCTCCCATAATAACATGCTCATATTGTGACTTGGTAATGATCAAGTCATAATGTGAGTGTGTTATAATTTGAGCACATTATTACACGAGTGTGTTATAACATGAGCGCACTATAATGTGCTCATGTTATTACCTTCTTTGAGAATTTCCAATCCTTAGGGTTGGATTTGCCATGGGCATCCAACCCAAAGGTTGAACTTACATGTCAATGACCACAATTGTGTTTTTGAAAAATTCTTTAAAAAATGACACAATGTCGAGCATGCTCTCCATTAGGTTTGCACATCTTTCAATGTCAAGTTAAAAAATAACATAGTAACATCAAGCTCCCTCTTATCTTTCTAACCATGCATTTTTTTACGTTTCAAATAGGTTAAGGTTTTTATCTTTTTTTTTGCTTCTCTATTTTTTTCCATAAACCTATGTGGTATTTTTGACTTCATTTTTTACTTGCTCATCAAAACTTGAAACAAATTACATTTTTACAAACTAGACTCTATTCTTTTCACATTCAACTTAATTAATTTCCAAAAATTAAGGGGAGCGTGCTCAATTTTTTGTTTTTCAAGATGTGTCCACTTCGAAAATCGGTAAAAAATCATAATATTCATTAAAAAATTAGCAAAATAAATCGATCATAAACTACATGGTGTTAGCTAAGTTTTCACTGAAGTGATTTTTGAAATACTAAAAAGAATTAACATTTTAGGGGGGGCACATAGATGCTATGTTATGTTTTTTGATAAAAATAGGAGCACTTTGTGTGGCCCTCTATTTGAACCTCTTAATTTCCACCATTTAAAAAAATAGTAGTTTAGAATGTAGATTCATAGCACTACAACTTTTTTTTTTGTTATGTCTTCAAATTATTAGTGTAATTATCTTCAATTTCTCATCCAAGATCAAGTTTTCTTGATTTTGTAAAAAAGTGTCACTTAAGACCCCTTTTTGTCCCCCTATTTCCCTCCACATACCCAATGACAAGTAGGAAAGGGTGGGAGATTTAAATTTTGAATTTTTGGGGTCAGTCTTAAGCCAAGGACAACAGAGTGCTAGTTGCAATGCGTGGAGTTAATGTGTGGACATGAGTTCAGATGTAGGCTAATAAATGACATGTAAATAAAAAATATATGGGACTGCATGTAAATAGAGATGGGATAAGGTCAAATACATAAAAATAGGTGTAAGTAAATGTGAAAAGGTAGGGATAAATATTATGCCATTAACCAAATTTAGCACAAAAGTGTGCCACATGTTGATATGTGGGGGAAAGGACCCAATAGTTGACAACCCTAACTCCATGTCTCTCAAAACCATACATGGTGATTTCAAATCGCTCCCAATTTTTTATAGTGGCTTACTTGGAAAGGGCCCTGCTTACAACTAAAGTTTCAAGTCTACATCATCAAATATGATTCCATATCAACATGCTTTTGGTTGAGTTGTCCAAAAAAAATCCCAAAAATGGTAGACTACTAGTTGTGCATTAAGTCATGTCTTATTCTCGTGTCAATGTGACATCACAAGATTTGTTGTTTTTTAGATCTAAGGAATACATTTCATTCAATTATGAGTATTCGATCAACACTAACAACTTTAAAGTCACAACTAGTAGTGTTATACAACTAGCATATATATATATATATATATTATTTTAATAATATATATATAAAATACGCCAAGAGATATCCTTCTAGAGGTGCCTATTCAATTTTTATAATAAAATTTTGATTAAAAAATAGGCGCCTCGAGAAGGATATCTCTTGGCGTATTTTATATATATTATTTAAAATAATATATATATATATATATATATGCTAGTAGCAGTCGTGGTGCAACATGTGATATCTTAAATAAATTATTTTTTATATTTATTATATATTTTATTATAAAACTATTATAATAATTAAAATATTATAATATGATAGTATAACATTTGTAATATTATAAATTATTAATATATTATAATATGATAGTTAATATGATTCGGGTTAGGATTAGGGTTACAATTAGGGGTAGCGTTAGGGTTACGATTAGGGTTAGGGTTAGGATTAGGGTTAGTGTTAGGGTTAGGATTATAGATAGAATTAGGGAACTAACGAGAGGCTTATGGGTATGGGCTGGGTTAGGTTTATTGATTTTGTTTAGGGTTAGGGTTAGGGTTAGGGTTAGGATTAGGGTTAGGATTAGGATTAGGGTTAGGATTAGGGTTAGGGTTTAATTAGGCTAGGGTTAGGATTAGGTTTAGGGTTAGGGTTAGTATTAAGGTTAGGGATAGGATTAGGGTAAGGGTTAGGGTCATATTTTGGATTAGGGTTAGCGTCAGGATTAGGGTTATGGTTATGGTTATGGTTAGGGTTAGGGTTAGGTTTATTAATTTTATTAAGGGTTAGGGTTATGATTAGGGATAGGATTACGATTAGGATTAGGATTAAGAATAGGGTTAGGGTTAGGATTAGGGTTAGGGTTTAATTAGGTTAGGATTTGGATTAGGATTATGATTAGGGTTAATGTTAGGGTTAGGGTTAGAGTTAGGATAAGGATTATGGTTAGGGTTAGGATTAGGGTTAGGGTTTAATTAAGATTAGGTTTAGGGTTAGGGTTTCATTAGGGTTAGGGTTAGGATTAGGGTTAGGGTTAGGATTAGGATTAGGGTTAGGATTAGGGTTAGGTTTATTAATTTTGTTTAGGGTTAGGGTTAGGGTTAGGTTAGGGTTAGGGTTAGGGTTAGGGTTAGGATTAGGATTAGGATTAGGATTAGGTTTAGGGTTAGGATTAGGGTTAGATTTTAATTAGGTTAGGGTTAGGATTATGTTTAGGGTTAGGGTTAGTATTAAGGTTAGGGATAGGATTAGGGTTAGGGTTAGGGGTCAAAGTTTGGATTAGGGTTAGTGTCAGGATTAGGGTTAGGGTTATGGTTAGGGTTAGGGTTGGGGTTATTAATTTTGTTAAGGGTTAGGGTTAGGATTAGGGCTAGGGTTTAATCAAGTTAAGATTTGGATTAGGATTATGATTATGATTATGATTAGGGTTAGGGTTAGGGTTAGGGTTAGAGTTAGGATAAGGATTATGGTTAGGGTTAGGATTATGTTTAGGGTTTAATTAGGTTAGGATTAGGATTAGGTTTAGGGTTTCATTGGGGTTAGGATTAGGATTAGGATTAGGGTTAGGGTTAGGGTTAAGATTAGGATTTGGGTTAGGGTTAGGGTTAGGGATAGGATTAGGGTTAGGGTTAGGATTAGGATTAGGGTTAGGATTAGGGTTAGGTTTATTAATTTTGTTTAGGGTTAGAGTTAGGTTAGGGTTAGGATTAGGATTAGTGTTAGGGTTTAATTAGGTTAGGATTAGGATTAGGATTAGGGTTAGGGTTAGGGTTATGGTTATGGTTATGGTTAGGGTTAGGGTGTAGGATTTAATAAGGGTTACAATTCAATTAGAGTTCTAAGATGAAGTTTGGAGTTAAGGTTAGGGTGATTGTGGTTAAATAAAGGTTACAATTACCTTGATCCCTAATTGAATATTTTATTTGTTTAGGATATTACAATTATTAGGTTTATTATAACTCCAACCCTAACCCTAGGCCTAAGCATAATTGTAAAAACTCTAACCCTAACTATAATTGTAACCCTAATTGGACCCTAATGTTAATGCTTACCCCAACCCTAATTGAACCCTCACCCTAACCCTAATTGAATCTTAACCCTAACCTCAATCCTAACCCTATATCTAATTGAACCATAATCTTAATCCTAATTGTAACCCTAATTGAAATCTAATCCTAACCCTAATTCTATTTGATTTATAACCCTAATTAAATGCTAATGTACCCTAATTATAACTCTAGTAATTAAATCCTAATTGAGTGTTAAGCCTTATTATAATTATAGTTGTAACACTAATCCTAGTTGATTTGTAACCCCAACCCTGACCCTAACCCCAAAATTTAAGTTAGAACCTTAACCCTAATAATAATTGAATCTTAACCCTAATTAAAGCTTAACCCTAACACTATTCAATCCCCAACTCTAAACCTAACCCTAATTGAATTCTAACCCTAAACTTTATCTTAATTCTAACCCTAACCCTAACTATAACCCTAATTGTAATTTGAATCCTAACCATAATTCTCACTCTACTCATAATTCTAATTTTAACACTAACCCTAAATCTAATAGCTACCTTAATTTTAACTATATTCTGAATTGAACCCTAACCTTAACTATTTAAATCTAACCCTAACTAACTCCTAACCATTATCCCAACCCTAACTCTAACCCTAGCCTTTACCCCAAGCTTTATTCTATAACCCTACCTTAATTGAACCCTAACCCTAATTGAATCCTAATCTTAATTGACCCATAGCCCTAACACTATCCCTAATTTAACCCTAACCCTAATTGTAACCTTTATTTAACCACAATCACCCTAACCCTAATTGTAGCCTTCATTTAACCATAATCACCCTAACCCTAACCCTAACCCTAACCCTAATTAAACCCTAACCATAACCCTAATCCTAACCCTAAACCTAACCCTAACCCTAATGCTAACTCTAACCCTAATACTAACCCTAACCCTAAACAAAATTAATAAACCTAACCCTAACCCTAACCCTAATCCTAATTCTAACCCTAACCCTAACCCTAACCCTAACCTAACTATAATCCCACCCTTACCCTAATCCTAACCCTCACCCTAACCCTAACCCTAACCCTAACCCTCACCCTAACCCTAATTAAACCCTAACCCTAATCATAACCTTCACCCTAACCCTAACCCTAACCCTAACCCTAACCTAATTAAACCCTAATTGTAAGCCTAACCCTAGTCGTAGTCCTAATCCTAACCCTAATACTAATCCTAATACTAACCATAACCCTAACCCTAACCCTCACCCTAATCCTAACCCTAACCCTCACCCTAATTCTAACCCTAACCCTAACCCTAACCCTAATTAAACCGTAACCGTAATCGTAACCCTTATCCTAACCCTAAACCTAACCCTAACCATATTTGTAACCCTAACCCTAACCCTAATCTTAACCCTAACCCTAATTAAACCTTAATCCCAATCCTAACCCTAACCCTAACGGATGGAGTTAATGTGTGGACATGAGTTCAGGTGTAAGCTAATAAATGACGTGTAAATAAAAAATATATGGGAATGCATGTAAATAGAGATGGGATAAGGTCAAATGCATAAAAATAGGTGTAAGTAAATGTGAAAAGGTCGGGATAAATATTATGCCATTAACCAAATTTAGCACAAAAGTGTGCCACATGTTGATATATGGGGGAAAGGACCCAATAGTTGACAACCCTAACTCTGTGTCTCTCAAAACCATACATGGTGATTTCAAATTGCTCCCAATTTTTTATAGTGGCTTACTTGGTAAGGGCCCTGCTTACAACTAAAGTTTCAAGTCTACATCATCAAATATGATGCCATATCAGCATGCTTTTGGTTGAGTTGTCCAAAAAAAATCCCAAAAATGGTAGACTACTAGTTGTGCATTAAGTCATGTCTTATTCTTGTGTCAATGTGACATCACAAGATTTGTTGTTTTTTAGATCTAAGGAATACATTTCATTCAATTATGAGTATTCGATCAACACTAACAACTTTAAAGTCACAACTAGTAGTGTTATACAATTAAAAATATTAGACATTAAATCAACAAATGGTATAATAACTATTAGAACATGCTCAACTAGTGAATCATCTCTCCTAAATCTTTTCATCTTACATGAATATACAATTTAACTATTACAAATATATATATTTAAAAAGTTTTAAAAAATTGTTAAAAACTTTTTTATTTTTTATTTTTTAATTATACTTTTCCCATTCCATAAACCACTTTTAACTATTAAAAAATAATATTATTATTAACTTATATTATCTTAATCAAAATCAAAATTAAAATAAAACATACGAACCAATATAATAAGAGTAAGAACTGTAGCAACACATAGCCAAAGATAGTTTTCAAAAAGGGAAAAGTAGTTACTTCAGAACTATATGAAGCTAATTATATAGCAGTCCCTTCCATTATATATGTAAAGATCAGGATCTGTTTTGTTACTTTATAAAATATATTTTTCATCTATATTCCGATATAAGTAAGTTAGATATCATGGTTTGTTATGGCAAAGCAATTACATTCTAAACTTCATAAAATAAACATATTTATAATTTTTTTCAACTAAAAATATTAAATTTTCACAGTCTATATTAGTAGATCTTGTATATTTCTGGATTTGACTGTATAAATCTTTTTTCATCGTCATTTTCAATCTCAATCGAACTCCATGATTCATCATCAAGATGTAGAAAGCAAGAGAAAAAAATATTAATGAATCATAAATTAAGTAGTGCCATCACATAATCAAATTCAAAAACATACAAAAATCTAATTTTTCTCAACATAATATTCTTTTTAAGACATTATTACTTCTTCTAAATAATATTTTCAATAAAAATTATATACTAAATAAATGTTTCCATTAACGAATATAACCCTGCTTTCATTCCACGTTTATAACCCCTTATCAAGAAGCAATTAACATCTTGTAAGTTTATTAGTTATGTGGAAGAAACAACTTTGAACATAAAAGCAGACTGATGGCATGAGGTGGGCAGATCTGTGTATTACTACTATTCAGGCCATTTATTCTTCATGGCTAACATTTCTTTAGTAGAATAAAATAATTCAATATAGAAAACTTAATACAACAAAAAGAGAGACCATCTGCCCTCTTTGGAATGAGTTTAAGAACCTTTACTATCATTGCAGGGGCATTATGCTGCATTCAATTCAAATATTGGAATTTTAAAGGCTTTTAGCAAAATATTTAGTGAACCCAATTCTCTTACTATAGGACTCTTGGTAAATAATGTTATGGCTCAGATCAATTACAACTAACATTGGTGGACACACATATATTTTCAGCCAAAAGACAAGGAAGGGAAGAATAGAGTGTCTTTAATTACTACCGTACAGTTTTTCTTTTATCCAAGCATTGTAATAACTGCTCCTGCTCCTTTCATTTTTCTCATTATCTGGGTCTGAGGGATACCAACAGGGTTGGAAAAGAAGATCTCCTCTCACTAATACAGTGTCTTATCCCTGCAGATTAGAGCCTGAACCCTGGAGAATACGGTATGTTATACTGCAGTGGTCAGGAGAATTTTAGCAGACAAATCAGCAAGGCATTCAGTTGGAAGGTTAAGAAATGCATTAAGGAAAGAGTCGTTGATAGGAACAACAGTAGCCACTCCAACAAGCTTGCAACACCCTTCTGAATTCAATCTCTGCCCTTTCCCATTTCTCATTTTCCCTGCAACCTCCTCTGTTGTAAGAACTGTTTCTACTTGCAGTGGAGGAGGTTTGTATAGGGACAGCATTTGCAGGCAAAAGTTTGCCCTAAAGTTTAACTCCACCTGCCAATGAACCCAAAACATATATCATCAGGGCTCATTAAAAATGCACTCTTTTTAGAGAAAATGTTTTGCATGACTTCAGATTTCATCTTCAGTAGCTGGATTTTTCAATCCCCAAAATGGCCTTGGCCCATTGCAGTTTCATGAAAAAAAAAATTGCCCATATTATCATATTTTTGTAATATGATAAAGAATATAAAAAATATAAGAAGAAAGTGGTGCCTTGTTCATTACCCTTCAAATTAAAAAAGCAAACAATACAAGAGGGAAATAACCTCAAAAGGAGCCAATGATATAATAAATTTTTTTATGAATTTGAAATGGAATTGTAAGTTTAAAGAAAAAATTTGGAAGAAATTCAGTTATCAAATATGGCATTCGAAAATTGAAGCTAATGTTCAAATTTTGGCTTGAAACTATTTCTTGGTGACAGGTTGGGTCATATGCAGTTTCAGTCTGTTAAATGCTCTTTTTGTAAACGTATTGAAAGTCTGAAACATATATTCTGGAATTGTCCTCTAACGAAAAGGAAATGGAAGGTTGTTTTTGCTTATCTCCCTGCGATTTTTGAGCATACTTTGAGCTGGAAAGAAGCCATCTCTGATGTGGGCCTGCGTAATGATTTTGTTGTTGATTCTATAAGGCAGATTGTCTTGTTTAATATATGGAAAAGTAGATGTATGACTGTTTTTGCTAATTATAACATTCATCTAATCAGAAATGCTAAGGTTTTACTATGACATTATTTTGCAAATTATTTTTTTATGTTCACAATTGCAGGGAGTCCCCAAAGTTAACGTGAAAGCCAGCATTCATTTAAAAAAGATTAAATGGCAATTATTGCAGCTGCACAAAAATGATGTAATATGCTCCAAAAAGCTTCAACGTATGTTAAAATTTAGTGTTTGAAATATTTTTCTTGCAATTGTTTGCTGCTGTTGCAATTTGTGTTATGTTAGTTTGTTAGTGGTGTCCTTGTCCACCACGGTTGTTTGTTGCTTGAGGACAGTTGATCTTTGTTTTGTAACTTCTCAACAGCTTATGACTGCCATTCTTTATGTAATTCATTTGCATTGATTCAATTTAAAAAAAAAGAAAGAAATAACCAAAAAAATATATAAGCCCAACCATATACTCTCCCACTAAAGCTAAAGACTAAGCATCATGTATATCTGAATCTGAATGATAAACTTCTGATAGACCCAAGAAACTAATTTTCAGTCGTGTTTGTTGTCATCACCATTATTATAAAATTGGGTGTACCTTGCCTGTATCTTGGTCCATGAATCCTTGAAAGGCTTGAGGAAGAATGCTTATGCTAAGAATTGGAGGCAGGGGAAGGCCCAGGAACTTTGTAGTTTGATGTGTCAATGGTGGAATGTATAGACTCCCAACATCAAACTTAATCTCAAATCTTCCACTACTCAAATCCTCACCAACTCCATCCCCACTTCCTCCTCCAGCATTGTACTCAAAATCAGGATATCTACCTATGCCCAGCCGGCATCCATTTAATGTCTGCAGCTTTACTTTGCAAGCTGCTTCTTCTCTCCTCGTCATTCCACTTTCTTCAGCTTGCAGAGCATGGGTGGAGGAATTGGTAATAACATCCCATTTATCTATTTCTCTGTTTCCTCTTATCTTTTTCTGGATGTTTGCTGCAAGAGATGTACCAATGAGTTTAGGGTTCTCATGTGGTGTTCCACCAAATCTGTAATTTATTGACAGGAGATGAGATCTGGTCTGACTGGGCAGTAGGCTATAATGAAGAGGACGACTGAGCGAACACGGATTTCTGGCCAGTCTCATCTTTACAGATCGATGTAGCCCTACCCAGGAGCTGTAGTGTATGTGCTTGGGGGATTCCCATCTGTGATGTAATCTTTGTACTTGTGGACGAGAGTATCTTATCCATCTAGAGATTGCGCCCACTAAGCATAAGCCAAGTTTTGATAAATTACGTAAGTTAAAAGGAAAAGATCGGATATTTGAGTGTCTTCCTACATTTAAAATTCAATACTTTTAATTTTAAAGTTTTATTAGTTGTGATTCTAAGGTTGATAATGATCATTATTTTATATAATTAAGTGAAATGTGTTTGTTTGATCAGAAAATACTAAATCATGGCATAACTTAATATATAATTATCAGTATAATTTTTTTTTTTTTTGTCTTTATGAACATCTCAACAAAAAAATATATTGATATGGCATCATATTTTATGATGTACTTATGTTCAAATAGAGAGCTTGCCAAATAAACTATTAAATTTTTTTGGATTCAATTCAAAAACATCACATATAATTTTAAGACACAAAATTAAGATGCTCAACTTTTAGATATTCTCCCCTATTTTTTGAAGTGTTGTATCTTTGTATAACTCTACAAAACTTCAATTAAAAGGCAAATGATATAGTATGCACATATGTAAGTCTATTAAATACATAAGTTTTGTAGTTTATTAAATGGCTATACTCTCTCGATCTTTGTAATCTTTATTAAGCTTTCTATCCAATTAAAAAAAAGTATAAGGATATTTACAATTTAGTTTAGTTCTTTTAAGTTTTTCCATGATCAAGATCACCATGAACTAGGGGTGATCTTGTGGTGTGATGGCGGGGCTTCTTGCCTAGATAGTGTCATCAATGAAGGTTCAAACCTTGTAGGGTTACTCTCTATTCGTAGATGTGGAGTGGGGCATTTGAATTTCTCTTAGGGGGTACATCCCCAACCTACATTTTTTTTAGGGGTGATCATGTGGTGTGATGGTGGAGCTTCTTGCATGTACTGCCATTAACCAAGGTTCAAACCTCACGGGGTTACTCTCTAATGCGTCAATAATTGAAGGACCTCCAAGATCTTGTTTACATTGAAGGCGTATCCTTATTTGAAATGAGTGAGCTTAATTTCACCATCGACCGCTTGCAATGTTGGAGAAGGCATGCAAGACAGTTGAAAGCATTTTTCCCGTCCGACTCACCGCTTTTAATGTTCATGCTTGAAAACAAAAAGTAGATGAAACATATGCTTGAAAATGAAATTTGACTCGCATTTAATATTTCTATTTAGAACGTCGATCTCCAAATCAAATTGAACTTGAGGAGCCCTAAAACCCTAATATTTTCAGATATTCTGTCGTGGTAGGGTTTTGTAAATTTTTCTTGCAAACTTTGCCTATTTTTTCTCATCGGAATTGTTCAGAGGACAACACAATTTGTGCATAATCTTTATGTTTAAGTCACTTGCATAGTTTCAGTGAATATCATATTTTGTCTTGAAAATTTCCCAATACTTCTTTTGTGTTGATTGAAGATCATGGCACCCTCTTTGCACAAGCCCATACCCTTTGAGATTAGATTCACATCACAACAAATAAGTGTCTCACACCAGAAAAAAAAACTTTCCATCAATTGAAACATTCCTCTCTCCACGCCTGAATACAAACCTTGTCCAACACAATCTAATGCCACATTTTTTCATTTTGACAAAAAAATTAGCTTATTCATTTCTACTCTACTCTTAGGGTTTTACCAATCTTTGGGAGTTGTGAGACAAGAGAGGATCCCATCCCTTGTCTGCTCCTACTACTTGCTCGACTACTTTACATCCCCTTATATTATAGTGCCAAGTTGAGGATCAATTTTTGTCATACTTGACCGCATGCAACTAAAGCCATATCCATGGAGGGAACTTAATCCCCGTCTGACTATTCATATTAGGAAAATTTTAACCTCACGGTCTTATGGAGGTGATTACTTGCTATTTTGAAATATATTATTCAAGAGAGTTTGTTCAGAGGACTAGTTTTAATTATCCTATGGAAAGCAAGTTTGAGAGGATTGGATGTGCCAAACTTGTTTTCAAGGACTACATTCAAGAAAACAATGGGCTTACATGTATGATTCTATGTAGGGGATGAGCAAGCTATCACAACATATTATGAGCCACTGGATGTGGAGGAGATCTACTTGTTCACATGGGATTCACTTGATCAGTAATGGAACAACTAGTTCCATCTCTCAATTCATATATTTGGGATGTTATTTAACCCTTCATCATTTTTCTTTGAGAACTTTGACCATGATCGTGGGGTTATTTTTGGATTCTTTACCTGTTTGAGAGGATGGTGTCAGCAAGCCATATACAATACACCATAGAAAGTTGAGAAATTGAAATTACTCTTTGGATTTGAATTTTAAATGTCACTACGTGGTAACACATTGTTTCCTAAGTTATTTAGGTTCTTTTGTTGATGTTTAATGAAATAACTATAGTTGGATGGTAATAATTCTTTAAAATTTGCAATTTGAGATCTTATCCAAATGTTAAGTGCATTTTGTTGCAAGTGCAATTGGAGTGTATTTGAACTAAACAACAAGATGTAATGTGATTGGTTGAATGATAATTTATGTTTAATACAACCTTCAGTGACTAAAGCAATTACAAAATTAATCTGACAAAGAATTTATCTACTTGGATGATAGTGTCCCAACTTCTTATTAGGCAGTTCAACTTCAGCGTAATAAGAGTTGATATGTAGGCCATATTGGTTGGACGAGATCTCCAAAATAGAGCCAACAAACTCCACAGAGCCAAATATAGTCAAAAGCACATACAAATTTTAAGTCCCAAATTGGTTCCTCTAGTACATTGGATAATAGAGCAGGACTCTCCAATTCTAGATTTGGTAAAAGTGGTAGAAAGTGTTGATGTTCTTTGTAGCTATTAGGATTTTGATTTGGGTGGCTGTATGGTTATGTAATTTTATCCTTATGTTTTCATTTTCACTTTTTATTGTAAAGAAAGGTATCAAGAATGCAAAATGATATTACCTGTATCATTTTATTTATAGAAGCAGTTTTAGTTTTCTTATAATCAAACAAAATTTGTACCTTAATTTGATCTTCACTAGTAGAAAACAATTTTATATAGAAAGTGTGATTGTATGGAAGTTTTGTCTATTGGTGCTTACAAGTACTATATGCATGAATATTTTCATCTGATTTTTCTTTGTTTATTGAAATGTTCAACTCTCTGGTTTGAATGACAATGCTTCGAGAGCTTATGATGGTGTTTATTAGTGGGGATTCTCCTCTAGTTATTTTATGGTCTATATCACCTTTCACAAATATAGGATTTGAACTAACAACATAAAACCAAGACTTTGAACATCTTTCTAAAAGGAAATCCACAATGGTTTGTCATAACATGCAAATTAAGAAAATGATCTATAACTTCTAATTTTTGACATTTTTAGTTTAACCTCTCTATCTAATGATTTATATAACATCCCAAGTATCCTAGAAAATAATAAATACATAAATAATTATTTTCCTTACCTTCTAATGGGCACCCCATTTTGACCTCATGTACACTACACAAATATATGCAAAAAAATAAACCAAATTATTTCCTAATTGACCTTCTAGATCTCTTTGGCGTACCCATTGCACACCAAGGTGTGATTGCTAGTATCTTGTCTTACCTGTGAAATGTGGAGTGGGGCATTTGCATTCCAACCAAGGGATACATTTTTGGCCTACATGTTTTAAAGATAATAAAATATTTTTAGAAATGGAGCAGAGCAAAGCAAGTGAAAAAGTGTGAAATGAAGTGTTAAAAGATGCCCACATTGTAGATTTGGATTCAATGAATTTCAAAATTGATGTCATAGAAGAAATAAAGGATGAGGAAGGAATGATAACAAACACAATGATCACCAGATGATTCAATAGCCCAAAGCAATCAAGGAAAAATTACCAATTGGACACACAAAAATTGGCAAGTTCAATTCATCCTAAAATTTCTCCTCAAGGACTTCTTCATCATTATTTTCCTCAACAGAGAAGAGCACAAGAAAATCCAAATGAACTATGTATGGATGATAGGGGAAGTCTCACTATACATGCAAAAATGGGTTCTAAACTTCAATCCTATCCTCTATCATCCATATGAAGACCCTTGTTGGATTTTCCTAGACAACCTCCCACTGGAGTATTGGTCTTGTGAATGTTTGGAAAACATTAGGAGATCTTTAGGCACACTAACATAAATAGGTGAGGACATTGTGAAGAAGGACTTATATCTTTATGCAAGAATCTAAATTGTGAAATCCCAAGGGGAATCACTCTCATGGTAAAAAATCACAAATGGAATCAAATTATCAAAATCAAAGAAGGAAATTCTTTTTCCTCAGATGTAGTAAAAGTAATCACCCTATGATTGACTACACCTATAGACCATAAAAAATGTATGGATCTAGAAAGTCTCTAGTGGGCCTTTTAGTCTTGAAGCAAACAAAGATGTAACCTCAAACAAAAAAAGGAAAACCCATATCTCCTATCAAACCCTTACAAGAGAAGAACAAATTGATAGTCTCAAAAGAAGAGAAACAAAAACATAAAAACATATTGGAAGCGATGCGATGACAAGTTCAAATTTGAAATCCCTTAGATGAAAAATAAACTAGGGAATGAGAAAAAAAATTGAAATTCCCTTCCCAAACACCTTAATGCCTAAAAACTTTACAAATAATTCCCTACCTATCTCTGTCTCCCCCAACTGAAGACAAATATGTCTTTTCTATAATCCCATTTATCCCCATAGAAAGATGGTACATATGGTGTAGCACCCCTCCGAATTGGCCCTTCATAACGTGTGAGTGAGTTATTTATTTGCAATTTTTGAGGTCTTGTTTCCTTTTTTTTCTTCGTACAATTAAATTGGTTGATCAAGGTGTTCCTTGCATATTATTACGTTGACTGTATTAAAGAATTTAAATGATTGGTTGATATTTCAATATCAAATATACATAAAATAAAACAATAATATATATATAAACTTTGAACACATTTACATATAAATTATTTAAATATATTTATAACTATATTCCAGGAGTAAACAAGCAATACTAAATGTTCTTATTTAGTGAAGAACAAAAATAAACTTTATGTTGATATTTAAACATTTATATATTTAAGCAATAGAGCTCTAACTATTAAAATTTTACTATAGCATATTAACTATACCGTTATTTTGTTGTACCTGGATGTGCGTTCATCTACATCATTATTGCTTTATTTCTGCTTGAAAATTTAGTTAATACAAAAGCAATGAGATATATACATATCTTATAAAAGAATCTTACTAAACATATAAATAAAAGAGCTAGTAGTTTATTGTTGGTAATATTTATTTCTTAAAACCAGTAAATAGTAATATTAAATTAACCTGTTCTTTAGAGAGCATTACAAAATAAAACATCTAACTAAACATATAAATTAGCCTAACTTTGAATAACAGAATAGAAAAATATATATATATATATATATATGAAAAGGTAAAGCAAATGGTCTGATAAATATTTATCAAAGGGATTGAATGTTTGACTGCCACATTTCTTAGAAGCCTTTGCCAATCCTCCCACGTGCCTTGCCCTTACATCCACTTTCTGCATGCATGTCTTTGGGGCGGGGGAGGGATTGTCCAGGAGGCGCATAATCGGGCAGCTCTTGCATTCCACGAGACACTTTTTTGGGTGGGGATCCCTTTCCTGCCGAGGGGCATTCTTTTTGACAGAGAAAATTTCAGAGGGTGAAGGGGGGGTAAATGGGATTGCTGTTTGGAAGGAGATGGGACGCTGGTAGAGCATCTGCGATGTGGAGAAGAAAAGTGAGACTGTACAGAGGGTGGTTGAACAAATAAAATAAAATAAAGTTCCATTTTGTGCAATATGTGCAGAATCTTCAGCTAAGTCACTAGCCATAACTTCAGGAAAAATTTCTATGGGGATCTGTAAGCTGCTAGATCACTTGGTTGCGTTTTATTCCATTCTTTTACAGCTCCGCTATTATCCGGTAAATGATGGAATTGGTTATGTGGTTTTATCTTTGGCTGTGTTATATATTACAAGTTTGAAAAACTCGATGGCACTGTGATTTCTTATGTGGTTTAGGAAGCCCTTTGTGAATAGATTGAAGCAGCAGCTGTAGGGAGACTAATTTGATTTGTCTCATTTGTTTTCTTAATTTCTGCTTTGGTAGGATTTTGTAATATTTGTTTCCTACAAACTCTATTTTGTTTTTATCATCACCATTGTTGACAGCTTGACACAATTTTGTGTAGAACACTGGGGTAAGTCACTCGCCATGGTTTCACTATTAATTTGGAATCTGTACATGGCTGGGTAACTTTCAGTTGTGTTTTATGTTATTCAAAAATCATTATGCTATTATCTGTTAAATGAAGGAAGTATTTAAACAAATAGATAACAAACCCTCTCTCCTTCAAAATCTGCTTAAACAAATTAACCAGTTCAAGAGAATCTCAAATTCCATTACAGTCCCTTCACCTCCTCTCAAACCAGCAAACAAAATGAAATGCAAAAGAGGAGAAAACTCCATGCATCTGGAACCAAATGAATATACTACACTTATGCAATATAATAATGAAGGATTTTGGCTGCCAAACAAAAATAAAATAATATATCTATATATATATATATCTATATATATATAAACAAAAAAATCCTCATATCGTCCACCTCCCCACACCTCTCCTCAACCTGCAAATAAACAATAAAAGCAAAAGCAAAATAGGGTTGCAAGGAGTTTAAGCATTGTTTTAGGGCATTGGGATAATACGTAGAAAATAAATGGGCACCCAGTAAGTGTTAGAGCATAGTGAATTTAATAATAATATTCACAGCGTAGTGAGAGGGCACACAATTACATTAAGAGGATCATTTATTTATTTATTTAATTTTTATTTTTTTAAAAAGAGAGCTTACGTGGGAGGGAAAAGAGCTATTCCTTTAAGTTTTATTTCCTTAAACATTTCCTATGCTGGTCAACATTCCATCCTTTTAAGCCTAAATTTACAAAAAGTGGGTTATATTTCCATAATAAATTAATGTAAGAAAGTCACCCACTTTCTAGTGATTTCCTTAGTAAAATATTTATATGGTAAGTCAAGTTAATAAAATACTAATGTTTATTAATTTTTGATAATTTTATTAATCAAAATAATAAAATATAGTAGAGTTTGTATTACATTAGTGTTTTTATTAATTTATTAATATTTTAGTAATAAATAAATAAATATTATTGTAGAATGTATTTGATTATTATAATGTTCCTAATAGTTTATCCATAGAGGAATGTAATGAAGGTTCAAATATTCTTTGAAACTTATTGCTATTGATCTTTTAGTAAAACTTAAAAGATGATTTAAATATTTTAAAATGTTTAGTGGGATATCAAGAAATATGTGCTTAGATTATTTCCTTAGTTATTTTAAATTACTTCTTAGCGAAATAATAGATAATATATATATATATGATTGTTTACTATTCTTTCGGGTTTATCCATTGAATGTATTCATGTGTTTAAGGTGGATTGTCGCTAGGATTTATCTTTGGTTATCGTTAATTGAGATTATAGTATTTTAATTTGAGTAGGTGGTTAAGGTAATTGGTAAGTATAGAATGGTTTAATTAGTTAAATTAGCAATTTAAGAGTGCGTAAAGATCTATGTGGTAGTGTTTGGGGCTAAATTTAAAAGGGTATTTTAGAAAGATTAAACAAATGAAATTCATATGCATATTCAATGATATTATATTTATGTAAACGTTCCCATATTTAGAATTGAATATAGTAGATTAGTGATTGCAGTGGGAAAATTAGAAAAGGAGAATTTAAAACATAACTATTGAGTAACAAATTAAAGTAGTAATATTATTATTGCTTAAAATTGGTATTAATGTTTCATTCTCAAAATTAGGAAATCTCACATTTGATTAAATAAGGTATTACTGAATAGGAAGATTACTTGAGATAATATGCTTCATAGTTCACATTGTTTGGACCAATTAGGCAATTGAAGGATTAGTTTTAAATTTGTAGGTGATTAGAGTTTAAGAGAGAGAAATTGAAATAATTGCCCTTTCGATAGTTGGATATCTATCTATTAGTTGGTATAGCTTCTATGAGTTAGTGGAATTAGTGATCATTGCAAGTAATTAGTGTGTTACTAAATGTAGCGTAGGGTACACCTTAGATTATCTTTGTGAAACTTACTTTCGTTTAGCCCTATAGCATTACTGTATAGTGAAGCTTAAACCCTAGGGATTTGGAATGGTTACTTCTTGGATAAGAGAGTTTTCTTGAAGTATTGGTATATAATCTTGTAATTTGATCAAGTAAATAGCTTATTTTAATGTCAAACTCATTGTAACCTTTAGTTTGAGATCATGGATAAAATTTCTATTGCTTATTTGATTTCCCGTCATGTCTCTCTTAGATGAACTGACCATAGACTTAGCTATTGGTTAATGTGTTTGATCTTGTATAAAGGTGATAATCTTTTATAAGTGTTGGCTTCTAATTTCATTGGTGATATTGTCTCCTTTACTCTGCACTTGTCGATTTGTGATTATGAAACTTATATAGTCATTTTGTGATCCCATGATGTGAATCTTCCTCTTGTGTTAATTTTGTTTGAAGAAACTTTATGCATTAACTTTCTTTTAGTCATATTTTGGATGAGTTGGGAACCCGTAAATGTTTAAGTCACTCCCTTTTGATAAGTTATGGGTGTAGGATTGTTAGGCTTCCTGAGGCAATGGGAAACCTGTCATGTGTTCGATTTTCTCATGATTAGACCTTTGTGATCCATTGATCGTATTCTTTTTCTTGATCTCTCATGGGTGTTCTGTTTAATGATTTTCCTTGCCTTTGGCTATGACTATGAGTGAGATGGTTCATGCCTCACATGTGTATTAGTTTTGTGGCCTTTATGCTTGGTACTCCCTTGTTGTTGTGAGTCTTGTTTCGAAATTGTTTGGGAGAGTTTCCTAACAAGCAAAGTTGTACTTGTTTGATGTGTTGAGTTAGCCTTGTCTACTTGGTCTTGTTTGGATGTGGATCCTTTCTTGTCATCTCCTAGCATGGGGGGTGGACCTTCGGGTCCACGCGGTCGGGTGGAACATGCTATGCACCCCATTGGGTCCCCAGTTTTTGTTCGTGTTGCAGAAGCAGACACAGAGTTACCAGAGCTTCTCTTGGTGGAAGACTGATCTTCGTTTTGTACCATAATCTTCAATGATGTATTATTCTAGTACCTGATGTACCCTTCCCATTGATGTATGGAAATCATTTTGTAATTGTACTATTGTATCCATGATGTGTTGTATCTATGGAAATATGCTCCACAATTATACTATTGATCTATGAGTTGAATTGTAATAGAATGATGTACAATTTTCCTCTCTATTGTTTATGGATGATTGGATGTTATCATTATGTAATATTGGTTGGTTTAATCACTTTTGTTTGAAAAAAGTTTATGAATCGTAATGACCATTTCGTGTACCCTAGAGGACGTGAATGAATTTGTAAATGTATAATTTCTTTTCATGTAATGAATGTACAAATTAATCTTATGCAATGTTTCCCTTTCAAAAAAAAAAAAAGTAAAAAAAAAATTGTGTGGTGGTTTGGTTGTCCTTTGGGGTTCACACGGCGGGGCGTTACATATGGGAAAGCAAGGAAGAAGATGATACTAAAAGAAAGGACAACAAAGAGATAAAAAATTAGATATTGTAGACCCTATATCTGGATTTCCCAATATGGGATAAGAATACTAAATGACAATGGGTGGATACCTAGCCACAAGAGGGGAAGAAAAACTAACTCTCAGAAAAGACAAGAGACAACTCTTACAGTAGTTCAATTGATGTAGGAGCATCCAGTGGTGTAAGGGCAATCTTGCATCACCCAAAAATATTGCATTTTCATTTTGTTTGTAGTTTCCTTAGTTGTTTTGGGGCCCATGGCCACTCATGCAGTATTTGGGATAGTTAGAAGTTTGAAACAACCAAAAATAGTCATATGCTATTTTTAGTAAGTTGGCCTATTCGGTTCCTACGGACACAAAAATTGACCCCAAGGAGTGAAAGGGGAAAATAAGATTTTTGGTGAAAGAATCATCTCAAAATCCTATACTATTTGGAAGATATTAAATTTTCATCTCGAGGAATTTCTCCAATGAAGTTTAAAATTGAAAATTGAGGCCCCTGTACAATTTGGAAGATATTAAATTTTCATCCCAAGTAATTTCTCTAATGAATTTCTCTTTGCAAGCTTTCCAACGATATATTACAATTAAAATTTGATGGTTAGATCAAAAGTTATGACCCCGAGAAGTTGTAAATAAATAAATTAAAAATTAAAAATTAAAAAGAAAATTCTAGATAAGGAAATAGATGGTGGAATTTTTTACGCCAAAATGGGGTTATAGTTACACCTTCTAGAATATTCTAAGGCAGTTACACATCTTGGATAAAGAGGGAGAACAAGGGTTACAAAGGAGGGCTCCAGTAGTGCAAATCGTGGTTTTTGGCTTGCAAATTTCTATAATGAGAAGGCCCATGTGGCTGTAGTATGTTATTTTTTGAGTATTGTAATTTCACTTCATCAAGATAATAAAAATAAATTGTTTCTTTTGGCATATTTTGTTTATCTCTCTTGTTTAGTAGTGTGTGTGTGGTTTTGTAAGGGGAGTACCCTAATCATCAATATTCAATCAAAAACTTCATACCGAACACTAAGGGAGGAGCCCCCTCCCTTAGGGTACAATGAAGATTCTCACATAGAATGCTAGGGCCTTAAATGGCACTAACAAGAGGTGCTTAACTAAGAATTTTTTTGACAAAAAAAATGCCGACATTATCTTACTACATGAAACCAAGCTAAGAGGTGTTGAATCAGAGTTATTCATCAAACACTGCAGGATTTGGAGTGGGGATTTTGTTGATGTTGTAGGTGTTATTGATAGTTTGGGTATTCTATGAAAACCCGATTGAGTCAATCTCTCTACTACCAACACCACAACAAATTGGAAAATGGTTCAGGTATGCAACCTCCTTTTTGAAATTTATTTCTTTCTATTCAATGTTTATGACCCTACAAAATATCAGGGTAAAACAAAGTATGGATGTACATTGTGGAAGAAATGAATGAAATTGAGGGAGAACTATCTGTTTTAGGTGGCGAATTCAATGCCATCCTAAACTCATCAGAGGATATTGGGGGACTGTGAACACCCTCACAATCACAAATTGACTTTAAGAACTTTATATATCAAGAAAACCTCTCAAACATCTCTCCCTCAAATGACATATTCATGTGGACAAATATAAGGTCAGGTTTCACAAATATTGCTGAGAGACTAGATAGGTTTTTGGAATCTACAAATTGGATGGAAAAGATAAAATTTGGAGTCACTTTTAGGCCCTATCTCGAGCTCTCATCACTATTTGTTCTATCTAGAGACAATAGAGGGAAAACTACCTATCATAAACTAATTAAGAATCGATAAGATGTAGCTTAGATCTAGAAACCTCAAAGAATTACTGAATGTATGGTGGTCAGAACCACAACACTCCCAAGGCTCCCTAATGTTTATCTTTTCCAAGAAGACGCAATATACAAAAGGGAAACTAAAATCCTAAAACAATCATAATTTCAAACACATCTTCAAAGAAAAGGAGGGAGTAGAAAATGAACTTGCAGAGATCAATGAGAAAGTGATAAAATTTGGGATGTTTCAAGAAGACTATTTGAGAGAAAAATACTTAAATAAGAACATGCAAAAATATATTGGAAATCAAAATCACGAGAAACTTGTCTGGCTAAGGGAGCTTTGAACACAAAATTCTTCCACTACATGACTAAGGTATGCAAAATCATGAATAGAATAAACACAATTAAGACTACAGATGGATCTGTTATAAAAAATGAAGATATCTAGCGCGAAGGGATTCAAAATTTTCAATTGTTTTTGGGCAATGAAGAGCTAATAGACTCTGTTTAGTGCCATGTGTTAGACAGTATCGTGCACATGTTGGAGTGAGAAGAAAACACTCAACTAATGGCTCCAATCAGTTTTGAAGAGATCAAAACTATAATTTTTCAACTCCATCCGGCTAAAACTCCTAGTCCATATGGATTCCCTCCTCTCTTCTTCCAATATTATTTGGATTTCCTAAATACTAAAATCTAATCTTTGATGGAAGACTCTAAAAAGTCAGGAAAAATACTCAAAGCCTTCAATAATACCAACATTACACTTATTTAAAAAAATCAGACAACTCTGACTTTCCCCCATTTCTTTATGTAATGTGATTTAGAAAATCATCACAAAAATAATGGGTAACAAAGTTAAGAAGCTACTAGGGGAGAGGATCCAGTAGTTGTGCACCCTAACTTCGCGCTTCTAATTATCTTATGTGGAAATTTTAAATCACTCTCAATTTTTTACAGCAGCTTACTTGGCAAGTCCCCTGCTTACAACTTTCATTTCAGGGCCACAACATCAAATATGATGCCACATCAACATGCCAAATATGATACCCATTATCTCCCTTCCTATTTTTTATAATGTCTGACGTATTAGGCAGAAGCATGGGCAAAAAATTCAATGGAGGAAGATGAGGTGGTGTTGTGGTTGCCATATTTTTGTTGACGACACTATCCTATATGGTGTTGCAACTATCAATGAAGAATCAGAGACGTCTTAATACAAAACTCTCATGACAAATTTTGGTTAACTCGAAGGCTTTATGGAGCAGAAAAAATATCTAGATTCGAAGGACCTAAAAAGTATCATAACCCTCCCTTTGCATCCCACGTATGAAATTTTATGATGAGAACAAGGAATATGATAACTGAGTGGAAAGTAAATAATGGGCACGAAGCATTATATTGGACCGACTCATGGAATGGACATCCATTTTTGATAGATATAAGAAATTTAGAAGATTGTAGTGAAGTTCTGGAAGAGATTTATGGGAACAAAGTCATGGATTATACAGAAAAAATAATGGATCTCCATGGTGAACAATTCGCTTTGAAAAACTTCAAACTTGATCCTATCACATATATTGCAAAAAAACCTTAAGGGAAGTCCTCCATAAAATCCCAATCACAATAAATGACAAGGAAGATGAATTAATATAATGCAAGGTAAAATATAAGAAATATTCAATTAATTCTGGTTATGAAATATTATCTATCATAAATTATTTTGGGAATTGGGCCACAAACTTGTGTTGGGTCAAAAGGTACCTCTCAAAGTTGGATCTTTCGCCTAGGTAGCATTACATGGTAAAATCCTAACAGGTGATGAACTTCATACAATATGTATTGTTGGTCCTTTCATATGTCCACTCTACTTCAATATGGAGGAAACCATAGACCACCTTTTGGTCCATTGCTCTTGTGCTGCTGAGATATCGTCATGCATTTGTCATAAAATTCACTGGAAGTGTGCTCTGCTGCGAACATTCCGCAATGTAATCATATCTTGGCCATGCACACACAAAGAATGCCTTTGGTCTGATCTATGGCTTGAAGGACATATAATAATGGTGTGACAGTTATGAAAAGATTTAGGAACAATAAAATATTTAAAGAAAAGACATATCTAATGGATATAGTGAAAAATAGGATCAAGATTGGAATATGTGAACATTTAAACACAAAGGAAAGAAATATTAAGAAGTATAAACTCACTGAATGAGATAATAGAATGATGATCTCTTGGTCATTATTGATGGCCTCAACATTTATATCACAATCCAACGAGATTTCAAAAACAAAGAAAAAAACTTGGTTATATGGAAGGTCCAATCCTGGTTAGGACTTGAACAAATCATAAGTATAGAAAAATCTCAGCCACCTTGAAACTTGGCCAGTGATTTGATAGCCAAAGATTCATCGATCCATGTGTTGTCATTATCTTGAATTCCCTTGTGGTGAATGTGCCTCTCATTCCAATATATATTGAGGTTTGATACATCAAAAACCAAAGATGGCTACCAATTATGAAAATTCAAGCAACAACTGGTAGTGCATCCTTGATGGGTGGAAAAATCAACTTAGGGAGATCTTCAAAATTGATCCCTAGGTAGTTGAAATAGTGATTCAAGAATTCATTGGAGTGAACAAATTACAATTGAGCCACATTCATGATAAATCAATAATAGAATTTTTTTATTTCATTATTTGTGAGGAAGCTAAGGTAGCAGAACAACTTTCTACACTAATCTTGGG